>OU342745.1:97832080-97977482 GCA_910589775.1 Avena eriantha | reverse complement strand
AACCACAGCCTGAGTCATTGGATGGTTGTTCTATTCATAAATCACAACTAGAGTCATTTCATGTGTGTTCTTTTCACAAACCACGCATGGATTCACTAGAGTCATTGCATGTCTGTTCTTTTCACAAACCACATGGATCCACCAGTGTCATTGCATGTGTGTTCTTTTCATTAACCATAGCTAGAGTCAGTGAATGTTTGTTCTTTTCACAAACCACATAAGGATCCACTAGAGTCATTTCATGTGTGTTCTTTTCACAAACCACACATGGATCCACCAGTGTCATTGCATGTATGTTCTTTTCATAAACCACATATGGATCCACCAGAGTCATTGCATGTCTATACTTTTTATAAACCACAGCTAGAGTCGTTGCATGTCCGTTCTTTTCATAAACCAGATGGATACACTAGTGTCATTGCATGTGTTCTTTCAATAAACCACATTGGATGTTTCTTCTTTTCATAAACCACATGGGCATGTGTGTTCTTTTCACTAACCACATATGGATCCACCAGAGCCATTGCATGTGTGTTCTTTTCCTAAAACACATATGGATCCACCAGTGTCATTACATGTGTGTTCTTTTCATGAACCACAACTAGAGTAATTGCATGTGTGTTCTTTTCATGAACTACAGCTAGAGTCATTGCATGTCTGTTCTTTTCACAAACCAGATATGGATCCACTAGAGTCATTTCATGTGTTGTTTTCATTAACCATAACTAGAGTCATTGGATGTGTGTTCTTTTAACAAACCACAAATGGATCCACCAGTGAAATTGAATGTGTATTCTTTTCAATAACGACACATGGATCCACTAGTGTCATTGCATGTGTGTTCTTTTAATATACCACAGCTTGAGTCATTAGATGTTTCTTCTTTTCACATACCACATAAGGATCCTCTAGAGCCGTTTCATGTGTGTTCTTTTCACAAACCACATATGGATCCACTAGAGTCATTGCATGTTTATTCTTTTCATAAACCATAGCTAGAGTCATTGCTTGTATGTTCTTTTCATAAACCACATGGATCCACTACTGTCATTGCATGTGTGTTCTTTTAATAAACCACAGCTTGAGTCATTGGATGTTTGTTCTTTTCATTAAACACAACTATAGTCATTTTATGTGTGTTATTTTCACAAACCACACATGGATCCACTAGAGTCATTGCATGTTTGTTCTTTTCACAAACCACATGGATCCACCAGTGTCATTGCATGTGTGTTCTTTTTGTTAACCACAGCTAGAGTCAGTGAATGTGTGTTCTTTTCAGAAATCACATAAGGATCCATTAGAGTCATTTCATGTGTGTTCTTTTCACAAACCACACATGGATCCACCAGTGTCATTGCATTTGTGTTCTTTTCATTAACCACATATGGATCAACTAGAGTCATTGCATGTCTATTCTTTTCATAAACCACAGCTAGAGTCATTGCATGTCTGTTCTTTTCAGAAACCACATATGGATCCACCAGATTCATTGCATGTCTGGTCTTTTCATAAACCACATATGGATCCACCAGAGTCATTGCATGTTTGTTATTTTTAGAAACCACATTTGGATCCACTAGAGTTCATTGCATGTCTGTTCTTTTCATAAACCACAACTAAAGTCATTGCATGTCTATTCTTTTCACAAACCACATAAGGACCACCAGAGTCATTGCATGTCTGTTCTTTTCTTAAACCACATGAGCATGTGTGTTTTGTTCACAAACCACATATGGATCCACCAGTGTCATTGCATGTGTGTTCTTTTGATTAACCAAATATGGATACCCGAGTATCATTTCATTTATGTTCTTTTCATTAACCACAACTAGAGCCATTACATATGTGTTCTTTTCAGAAACGACATGTGGATCCACCAGAGTCACTACATGTATGTTCTTTTCATAAACGACATATGGATCCACCAGAATCATTGCATGTCTATTCTTTTCATAAACCACATGGATCCACAAGTGGCATTGCATGTGTGTTCTTTTCATTAACCACAACTAGAGTTACTGAATGTGTGTTATTTTCACAAACCACACATGGATCCACCAGTGTCATTGCATGTGTGTTCTTTTAATAAACCACAGCTTGAGTCATTGGATATTTGTTCTTTTCACAAACCACATAAGGATCCACTAGAGTCATTGCATGTATGTTCTTTTCACAAACCACACATGGATCCACCAGAGTCATTGCATGTCTGTTCTTTTCACAAACCACATGGATCCACTAGTGTCATTGCATGTGTGTTCTTTGCATTAAGCACAGCTAGAGTCATTTCATGTGTGTTCATTTCAAAAACCACATAAGGATCCAGTAGAGTCATTTCATGTGTGTTCTTCTCACAAACCACATATGGATCCACCAGAGTCATTGCATGTGTGTTCTTTTCACAAACCACATATGAATCCACTAGAGTCAGTGCATACGTGTTCTTTTCATAAACCACATATGCATCCACCAGAGTCATTGCATGTCTGTTCTTTTTATAAACCACATGTGGATCAACCAGAGTCATTGCATGTGTATTCTTTTCATAAACCACAGCTAGAGTCATTGCATGTATGTTCTTTTCATAAAGCACATGGATCCACTAGTGTCATTGCATATGTGTTCTTTTAATAAACCACAGCTTGAGTCATTGGGTGTTTGTTCTCTTCATAAATCACAACTAGAGTTATTTCATGTGTGTTCTTTTCACAAACCACACATGGATTCGCCAGAGTCATTGCATGTCTGTTCTTTTCACAAACCACATGGATCCACCAATGTCATTGCATGTGTGTTCTTTTAGTTAACCACAGCTAGAGTCAGTGAATGTGTGTTCTTTTCACAAACCACATAAGGATCCACTAGAGTCATTTCATGTGTGTTCTTTTCACAAACCACACATGGATCCACAAGTGTCATTGCATGTATGTTATTTTCATAAACCAAATATGGATCCACCAGAGTCATTGCATGTCTATTCTTTTCATAAACCACAGCTAGAGTCATTGCATGTCTGTTCTTTTCATAAACCACATGGATACACTAGTGTCATTGCATGTGTTCTTTTAATAAACCACATTGGATGTTTGTTCTTTTCATAAACCACATGGGCATGTGTGTTCTTTTCACTAACCACATATGGATCCACCAGAGCCATTGCATGTGTGTTCTTTTCCTAAAACACATATGGATCCACCAGTGTCATTACATGTGTGTTCTTTTCATGAACCACAACTAGAGTAATTGCATGTATGTTCTTTTCATGAACTACAGCTAGAGTCATTGCATGTCTGTTCTTTTCACAAACCACATATGGATCCACTAGAGTCATTTCATGTGTTGTTTTCATTAACCACGGCTAGAGTCATTGGATGTGTGTTCTTTTCACAAACCACAAATGGATCCACAAGTGAAATTTAATGTGTGTTCTTTTCAATAACCACACATGGATCCACCAGTGTCATTGCCTGTGTGTTCTTTTAATAAACCACAACTTGAGTCATTGGATGTTTGTTCTTTCCACAAACCACATAAGGATCCTCTAGAGCCGTTTCATGTGTGTTCTTTTCACAAACCACATTTGGATCCACCAGAGTCATTGAATATGTGTTCTTTTCACAAACCACACATGGAGCCACCAGAGTCATTGCATGTGTGTTCTTTTCATTAACCACAGCTAGAGTCATTTCAAGTGTGTTCTTTTCACAAAACACATAAGGATCCCCTAGAGTCATTTCATGTATGTTCTTTTCACAAACCACATATGGATCCACCCTACTCATTGCATGTGTGTTCTTCTCACATACCACATATGGATCCACTAGATTCATTGCATGTGTGTTCTTTTCATAAACCACATATGGATCCACCAGAGTAACTACATGTCTGTTCTTTTCATAAACCACAGCTAGAGTCATTGCATGTTTGTTCTTTTCATAAACCACATGGATCCGATAGTGTCATTGCATGTGTGTTCTTTTAATAAACCACAACCTGAGTCATTGGATGTTTGTTCTCTTCATAAATCACAACTAGAGTCATTTCATGTGTGTTCATTTCACAAACCACACATGGATTCACCAGAGTCGTTGCATGTCTTTTCTTTTCACAAACCACATGGATCCACTAGGGCCATTGCATGTGTGTTCTTTTCATTAACCACAGCTAGAGTCATTTCATGTGTGTTCTTTTCACAAACAACACATGGATCCACCAGTGTCATTGCATGTATGTTCTTTTCATAAACCACATATGGATCCACCAGAGTCATTGCATGTCTATTCTTTTGATAAACCACAACTAGAGTCATTGCATGTCTGTTCTTTTCATAAACCACATGGATACACTAGTGTCATTGCATGTGTTCTTTCAATAAACCACATTGGATGTTTGTTCTTTTCATAAACCACATGAGCATGTGTGTTCTTTCCACAAACCACATATGGATCCACCAAAGTCATTGCATGTGTGTTCTTTTCCTAAAACACATATGGATCCACCAGCGTCATTGCATGTGTGTTCTTTTCATGAACCACAACTAGAGTAATTGCATGTGTGTTCTTTTCATGAACTATAGCTAGAGTCATTGCATGTCCGTTATTTTCACAAACCACATATGGATCCACTAGAGTCATTTCATGTGTTTTTTTCATTAACCATAGCTAGAGTCATTGGATGTGTGTTCTTTTCACAAACCACAAATGGATCCACTAGTGAAATTGAATGTTGTTCTTTTCAATAACCACACATGGATCCACTAGAGTCACTGCATGTGTGTTCTTTTAATAAACCACAGCTTGAGTCATTAGATGTTTGTTCTTTTCACATAGCACATAAGGATCCTCTAGAGCCGTTTCATCTGTGTTCTTTCCATAAACCACACATGGATCAACCACTAGAGTCATTGCATGTCTATTCTTTTCATAAACCACAACTAGAGTCATTGCATGACTGTTCTTTTCATGAACCACATGGATCCACTAGTGTCATTGCATGTGTGTTCTTTTAATAAACCGCAGCTTGAGTCATTGGATGTTTGTTCTTTTCATAAACCACAACTAGAGTCATTACATGTGTGTTCTTTTCGAAAACCACACAAGGATCCACCAGAGTCATTTCATGTCTGTTCTTTTCACAAACCACGCATGGATTCACCAGTGTCATTGCATGTGTGTTTTTTTCATTAACCATAGCTAGAGTCATTGGATGTGTGTTCTTTTCACAAACCACAAATGGATCCACTAGTGAAATTGAATGTGTGTTCTTTTCAATAACCACACATGGATCCACTAGAGTCACTGCATGTGTGTTCTTTTAATAAACCACAGCTTGAGTCATTAGATGTTTGTTCTTTTCACATACCACATAAGGATCCTCTAGAGCCGTTTCATCTGTGTTCTTTTCACAAACCACACATGGATCCACTAGAGTCATTGCATGTCTATTCTTTTCATAAACCACAGCTAGAGTCATTGCATGACTGTTCTTTTCATGAACCACATGGATCCACTAGTGTCATTGCATGTGTGTTCTTTTAATAAACCGCAGCTTGAGTCATTGGATGTTTGTTCTTTTCATAAAACACAACTATAGTCATTTTATGTGTGTTATTTTCACAAACCACACATGGATCCACTAGAGTCATTGCATGTCTGTTCTTTTCACAAACCACATGGATCCACCGGTGTCATTGCATGTGTGTTCTTTTCATTAACCACAGCTAGAGTCAGTGAATGTGTGTTCTTTTCAGAAACCACATAAGGATCCATTAGAGTCATTTCATGTGTGTTCTTTTCACAAACCACACATGGATCCACCAGTGTCATTGCATTTGTGTTCTTTTCATTAACCACATATGGATCAACTAGAGTCATTGCATGTCTATTCTTTTCATAAACCACAGCTAGAGTCATTGCATGTCTGTTCTTTTCAGAAACCACATATGGATCCACCAGATTCATTGCATGTCCGGTCTTTTCATAAACCACATATGGATCCACCAGAGTCATTGCATGTTTGTTATTTTCAGAAACCACATTTGGATCCACTAGAGTTCATTGCATGTGTGTTCTTTTCATAAATCACAACTAGAGTCATTGCATGTCTATTCTTTTCACAAACCACATAAGGATCCAGTAGAGTCATTGCATGTTTGTTCTTTTCATAAACCACATGGGCATGTGTGTTCTTTTCACAAACCACATATGGATCCACCAGTGTCATTGCATGTGTGTTCTTTTGATTAACCACATATGGATCCCCCAGTATCATTGCATGTGTGTTCTTTTCATTAACCACAACTAGAGTCATTACATGTGTGTTCTTTCCAGAAACCCCATGTGGATCCACCAGAGTCATTGCATGTATGTTCTTTTCATAAACCACATATGGATCCACCAGAATCATTGCATATCTGTTCTTTTCATAAACCACATGGATCCACCAGTGTCATTGCATGTGTGTTCTTTTCATTAACCACAACTAGAGTTACTGAATGTGTGTTCTTTTCACAAACCACACATGGATCCACCAGTGTCATTGCATGTGTGTTCTTTTAATAAACCATAGATTGAGTCATTGGATGTTTGTTCTTTTCACAAACCACATAAGGATCCACTAGAGTCATTTCATGTGTGTTCTTTTCACAAACCACATATGGATCCACCAGAGTCATTGCATGTGTGTTCTTTTCATTAACCATATCTAGAGTCATTTGAAGTGTGTTCTTTTCACAAAACACATCTGGATCCACTAGTCATTTCATGTATGTTCTTTTCACAAACCACATATGGATCCACCATAGTAATTGCATGTGTGTTCTTCTCACAAACCACATATGGATCCACCAGAGTCATTGCATTTGTGTTTTTTCATAAACCACATATGGATCCACCAGAGTCATTGCATGTCTGTTCTTTTCATAAACCACAGCTAGAGACATTGAATGTGTGTTCTTTTCACAAACCACACATGGATCCACCAGAGTCATTGCATGTGAAAGGATCGTATGGGCACCTAGAGGGGGGGTGAATAGGTGTTACTTCAAATTTTACTCTTTTTCAATTTACGGTTTGACATGAAAGGTAAATTCTCTAGAATATGCAACTATGGTGAATTTACCTATATGACAACCAAGCACAAACTAAGCAAAAACTAGATAAGTAAAGTGCGGTAAAGGATAGAAGTAACCGAAGTGAAGCACACAGAGACACAAGGATTTGTTTCCCATAGTTCCTTCCTTTTGAGGGGAAGTATGTCTACGTTTGGAGAGGGGTTAGTTTCAAACCACCAACGCCACGAGAGGCCTCCCTTGTTCTCCGATGAACCTCACCCCAATGGGTTGGATTCACCTCTTCCACTGTACGGCAACCTTCGAGGTGGAAGCCGACACCTTTACAACGAGTTCGGGGCACACATCCACAACTTAATTGGATGCTCCCAAATACAAGCAAGATGTCCAACAATCAAAGACAAGCTTGTAAGAACCAAATCAAAACCTAGGGTTTCCAACGAAACACTAGAGCATGGGGGCCCTCAAGTGAATGAGGAGCAAATGAAGATCTCTCTTGGTGAAGCTATAGATCAAGGCCTCCTCCTTCGGTTCTCCAAAGATCAAAGACTTCGGATGGTTGTATGAAGAGATCTTGTTGATTTGGTGGCTCAAATGGACATGGTGTTCTTGAGGTGGACGAGCAGCAGGAGGAAGGGGATAAGGTCCTCTATTTATAGCCCCTCGCATCTATGAACCATTTTCTGACCGTTGGAGAAGAAGCAGACCGGAGACTCCGGTCTCCACACCGAAGACTCCGGCCTACACCGGAGACTCCGGTCAACCTACGGACTAGCCTTTGGACCTACCGACAGAATGACCCAGCCCACTTGGGAGCCAAGTGGACTGGAGACTCCGGTCCCTCTACACCGGAGACTCCGGCCTGGGCCATGGACCGGAGACTCCGGACCAACCTTCGGACCAAGCTCCGGACCACCCTTCTAGCTATCCCAGGCAGGAAACTAGAAGCCCTCTCCGGAGACTCCTGGGGAAACTCTAGACCACACCGGAGACTCCGGTCATGATAGACCGGAGACTCCGGTCTGGAAATCCCAAGAAGCAAGTAATAGTGCAGGGAATGTTCCGCAACCCATTGGTCCTTTTCACTTTGTAAAATATCAACATGTAGACAATAGAAAACTATAAAATAGGTCTACTAGTTGTTAACGAACACCAAAAGTGATTTATGACAGTAAATGTCCTTTCAATCTCCCCCTTTTTGGTGTTCGATGACAACTAGTGATTTTTGCATGAAAAAGGTTTGTAGTGACTTATGACAGAGTATGGACATGCTCCCCCTGCCTATGTGCCCAAAGATAAACATGTAAAGCAGGCAAGGTAGGTAGAGTATGGATAAAACACATAGTTCTCACACGAGTTACAATAAAGTTGGAGCACCCATAGAGTCACACACAAATAGCAAACAGTGTCCCGCAATAACATAAGGCAAATAGAGACGAGAAAGCAAATACGAATCAAGTAGCCCAAACCCATGCAAATCCCGATGACAATGTCTTCTCCCCCTTTGGCATCGAAACACCAAAAAGGGGAAAAGACCTAAGCTAGCGTCCCAATGGATCAGTACTCCTCGTCATCATCCTCCTCGTCCTCCTCATCCATATCCTGATCCTCCTCATCATCATCATAGTCCTCATCACCATCTGGAGCTGCAGGCCCTTTGCCATGAGGGCGAGAAGAGGATGTACCTTGGTACCCAAATCCAGAAGTGACATCAGAAAAGGTCTTCCAATCCACCAAGCTGTCATGTTGGGAATTCCATGCCCCAAATGAAAGAGTGTGATCGGACTCGGTGGATGGCTGGGTGCCATGCTCGTCAGTGTACTCAGCCTCACCTTCCTCATCATACGCTTCACTCTGAGCCTTGATCTCCTTGAGTAGTTTCTCGATGCGACGGTTGCTCTTGTAGGAATCATGCTGTTGCTTGCGGATGTCCACATTCATGCAACACAGGGTCCTATCCCAGAATGAGGCCTTCTTGACCCTCTCATGACACAGTGACGTGTCATGGGGGGAAGAGGTGCATTGGAAGCATTCTTCCTCTGAGCCCTAGGAGGAGAGGGGGCCCTTTCGGTCTCTGAGATTTCCTCCTCCATATGTGTATGGGAGCGTCTAGGGGGAGCCCTCATTTCCCCTTTGTGCTGCAGAGATACGAGAGTGTGCTCGGTAAGGTTGGGAGGCATAGCAAGCGGAGAACCATGTTGCTGAGTGTTGATGAGTCTCATGACCAGGGGTGCATATGGAGGGGACTTCTTGTATAAGATGGCATGATACATCTCCTCAAATATGTAATCCATCGCATCAATAGGATCAGCATCAGTATTGGGGCCAGGCATGTAAGTCTTGTGGGTGTGATACAACAAATTGACCAAACCACATCTGATGGCATCATCATTCCCAGCACTAGGGGAAATGGTCTGGCGGAAGATCCTCAACATCAGATTATAGAGAGGCTTGAGTCCCATGGACCCTCCCACAACACCCTCAATACCATATAAAGGAGCAAGCTTGTTCTTGTTCACCCCAAGAGCTGCTGAGTGCATGCGAACTCCAACATGAGTAGATACCCCCTGGAATGTCTCGAATATAGCCTCAGCAAAGTCATAGAAAGTTGCAGAACAACGGTGGTTGACAGTCATCCAAGTCATAGTCATGGCTTGGTCAGTCCCAAATACAACTGTGGCGTATAACTGCTACACAAGGGTGATGTTGTAGTCTTCACGGAGCTCCATCAAGTTGAACAGCCCCAACTTCTCACTAATCCACAGAGCATTAGAGAAGTAGGAGATCTTCCTCATCTGCTCAACACTCAAGTACTTCTAGGGGCACACAGGAGATCTCTTGAGCACACTGTAAATGTCTTTCATGAAGACAACTTGCTCCTTCCTCCAATAGCAGGGGTCATCACTGGTGCGAGGCAAGATATAGAAATTAGTCTTATGTAGCTCACGGTACTCCTGCTTAGACATGCGGGCCAAAGACTAAAGATTGTCGTATTTTGCCCTCTTGGCACGGTTCTCTTCCTCAACCTTGTTTTTCTCCCGCCGCATATAGGCCGCATCCTGGGCCTGTTGTCTATGTTGGATGGGGGCACAATATATTGACCCTCAGACTCATCATAGCGAGGATCCCCTCTCTTCATCTTGGCCTTGGTGCGAGGAGGACGATGAGAGCCAGAACCTGTGAAAAGCAGCGAGGGAGATATCATGGAGGTAAGTATATATGTCCCAAGAAGGCAGCACAGAACCCTTGAGACCAAGCAAGACGTGTTAGACTCAACTCACACCGGAGTCTCCGTGGTCCACACCGGAGTCTCCGGCTCAGACCGGAGTCTCCGGTCCAAGGGACCGGAGTCTCCGGTCAGGCGACTCGGGGGAAGATCAGGAAGGCTCCAGTGGTGTTGAATCCAACAGATCGAGCAGGGTAACAAGAGTAGAGTACACAAGTGCATGCAAACAAGGGATTCCCATCGCCAAAACTAGTACCAATCGTAAAAAACAAAGTAAGGGAAGAACCCTAGGTGAGGAAAAAGGAGGAGAGGTACCAGAACTGTCCATGGGATGGATTCTACTGGTGGGAATCACCCAATGGTGGAAAGGAGATGATTGGCCAGCGGCACGGTGGATCTCGGGGGCTTCTTGACCTCCAGGGAGGAGATTTGGGAGAGGAGGCGACGAGATAGAGAGGGGAGGACGAGGGTGGATGAATGAAACTGCTGTTTCAGTTCACCTCGTCCTCCCTTTAAGTGGTCAGAAACCGTCCAGACCGGAGACTCCGGTCTACACCGGAGACTCCGGCCCATACCGGAGACTCCGGTGTGAACACACCGGAGACTCCGGTCCTCCTCGACCAACAAGCTCCAAGGTAAGTGTATGGGGACATATATTAGATAGGGTGGGTTTTCAGGATAGAGGGAGGGCTTGGGTTAAGATCTCATACTATGAAAAGTCAAGAAAACCACGGAAATCTATTAAAATGCGTCAAGTAAATCCGAACTAAGAACCAACTCTTCAAATGAGAAGAGGGTGGTGGCCGAAGCCACCATGTAGGAGTTTGTGGCATGACACCGCGAAGAATTATCCTTGGGTTCATAGCCACTACTCAACAATGATGCTCACATATCACTAAATGATACTAAGAGAATTGAATTTCTTAATGTTGGCATTATGGGGGGAGGGATAGTCCAATGGATTAGGACCGCACTCCCCTATCTCCATGCCTGCACCTACACCAAATATGGGTCAAAACATAGGTGAGTATGCAAGGAAATCAAGTCAAGCTCCTAGAATCCACGATATTTAGTTCATTCCTCAAATAACAAAACCTTGCTCCATCAAGTGGCTTCGTGAAAATGTCGGCAAGTTGGTCTTTGGTTGACACATATGATAGCTCAATATCACCTCGGGCAACATGAACTCTAATGAAGTGATGAAAAATCTCAATATGCTTTGTTCTTGTATGGTCCACTGGGTTATATGCAATCTTAATAGCACT
Organism: Avena eriantha; assembly: GCA_910589775.1. Taxonomy (NCBI): domain Eukaryota; kingdom Viridiplantae; phylum Streptophyta; class Magnoliopsida; order Poales; family Poaceae; genus Avena; species Avena eriantha. The sequence goes on along the minus strand of OU342745.1, from coordinate 97,965,919 downwards.
TTCATTGTCACATAGAAGAGGCACTTTGTCACAATGGACACCGTATTCCTTTAAAGTTTGCCTCATCCATAGCAATTGTGTACAAGCACTAGCAGCAACCACATACTCGGCTTCGACGGTGGAAAGAGATATACAATTTTGCTTCTTAGAAGACCAACATACCAAGGACCTCCCAAGGAATTGGCAAGCCCCGGAGGTTGATTTCCTATCATCCTTGTCACCAGCCCAATCCGAATTCGTGTACCCACAAAGAGAGAAAGTTGAGCCCCTAGGATACCAAATACCATAGTTTGGGGTATGAACCAAATATCGAAAGATTCTCTTGACTGCCATCAAATGGCTTTCTTTAGGAGCCGCTTGATATCTTGCACACACTCCTACACTCAACACAATATCGGGTGTAGATGCACAAAGGTAAAGCAAAGAGCCAATCATGGACCGGTATACCTTTTGGTCCACATCTTTACCATTTGGGTTTAGTTCAAGATGAGTCTTTGTTGCCATGGGAGTGGGAGCTCCATTGAGATCTTTCATATTGAATCTTTTGAGCATATCTTGAGTATACTTGGCTTGGTTGAAGAATGTACCACCTCTCACTTGCTTGATCTCAATACCAAGAAATACTCTCAGCTCTCCCATCATAGACATCCTGAACCTGTCAGCCATAAGCTTAGAGAATTCATCATTAAAAGCTTTGTTAGATGAGCCAAAGATAATATCATCTACATAAATTTGGCATACAAAAAGTTCCCCATTAACCCTCTTGGTAAAAAGAGTGGGATCGATTTTCCCAACCTCAAACCCATGATCTAACAACAACTCTCTAAGGTGCTCATACCACGTGCGTGGGGCTTTCTTGAGCCCATAGAGTGCCTTATCGAGTTTGTAGACATGGTTTGGAAAGTTGGGATCCTCAAATCCCGGGGGTTGTTTCACATATACCAACTCATGCAATGGACCATTGAGAAATACACTTTCTACATCCATTTGTTGTAGTTTAAATTTATGATGTGCCGCATAAGCAAGAAGGATATGGATGGACTCAAGGCGAGCCACAGGTGCATAAGTCTCTCCATAATCAATGCCTTCAATTTGAGAGAACCCTTGTGCAACCAATCTTGCCTTGTTCCTTATCCCAATTCCATGCTCATCTTGCTTGTTCTTGAAAAACCACTTGGTTCCTATAACATTGCGGCAATCTTTTGGCTTTTCCACTAACTTCCATACTTTGTTTCTCTCAAAGTTGTTGAGCTCTCTGTGCATTCCATCCAACCAATCCGAATCTTCAAGAGCTTCCCATACTTTCTTTGGTTTCACCATGGAAATGTGTGCTTGGTGCTCACCAAAGTTCTTCAGTTGAGCTTGAGTAGATATCCCTCTTCTTAGATCTCCAACCACATTCTCAAGAGTGTGGTCTCTTAATTCCAATATTCTATCCATTCTAGCTTGGTGACGAGTTTCGATCTCCTTGTTGTTTCTTGGGGGGGATCACTTCATCATTTTGGCCCTCGTCTTGACCATTAACTTGACCTTGATCATGATTGGAAATATTCTCTTCTAAAGGAGGCAAAGATTAACATTGGTCTTGATCAAGCCCACGATTGGCCAGGTATTCAGCTGTTCTTATGGCAGTCGGTACATATCTTGCTTGTGAAATGGCCTTAGCACCACTAGACATCCTGGCAAGTGGAGACTCAACCACTTCTTGGCTGGAAGCATCTTCTTGATCAGTAGGTTGAGGGTCCACAACTTGTTTATGGCATGGGTTGGTGTCCACCTCGACAGTAGCTTGTTGAAGTTGTGAAGATGAGGGCTCCACTTGAGTAGAGCATAGTTCTTCTCGATCCACCATAAGGGGTTCCTCAACAGGGCGGATGAAACCCGCACCCATTCTTCCTATGGCATCCTGAGGCATTTCATCATCTACATCACAAACATCAACACTCCCCGCTTGGGTACCATCATATTCTTCAAACACCACACTACAAGATTCTATGACAATTCCTGAGAGCTTGTCATAGATTCTATAAGTGTGGGATTCGAGACCATAACCAACAAAAATACCCTCTAATGCTTTGGAATCAAACTTGGATAAATGAATGCCCTTAATGCGATAGAAGCACTTACAACCGAATACCCGGAAGTAAGAAACATTAGGTTTGTTACCAGTAAGGATTTCATATGGAGTCTTGATCAATTCTTTGCGGAGGTAGAGACGGTTTTATGCATGGCATGCGGTGGAGATAGCTTCAGCCCAAAAGTTGTATGGAGATTTAAATTCTGCTAACATAGTCCTTGCCATGTCAATAAGAGTCCGGTTCTTCCTCTCAGCTACACCATTTTGTTGAGGGGTATACGCAGTGGAATATTGATGTTTTATTCCCTCATCACTCAGAAATCCATTTAATGTGTAGTTCTTGAACTCGGTACCATTGTCACTTCTTATTGTTAACACTAGGACATTTTGTTGACGTTGCGCCATGTTGATGAAGTCAATGAAGTTCTCTTGGGTCTCACTTTTTAACTTGAATAAATATACCCAAGTGTATCTTGAGTAGTCATCAACAATCACCAAACAATATTTCTTCCCACCAAGACTCGCATGAGACGGAGGACCAAAGAGATCCACATGAAGGAGCTCCAAGATCCTCTTGGACTTGATGTAGTTCTTTGGCTTGTGGGGAGAATCATGCATCTTTCCTTCAACACATGCCCTGCAAACACGATCTTTGGCAAAGCAAACATTTTCTTTTAGTCCAACAATATGACCATCCTTGTGGAGGCTTTGCAAAGTTCTCATGTTGACATGGGCTAGACGGTGATGCCATAGCCAACCCACATCGGCCTTTCCGAATAGGCACATCGGACTTATAGTGGTTTTCCCTGAAAAGTCCACCACATACAAGTCATCCTCGACGTACCCAACGAAAGCAACCTTTAGAGACTTGCTCCACAAGAGGATCACAATATCAACATCAATAAAGACAGCAAAACCCATCTTTCCTAGAGCACGGACTGAAAGTAAATTATAGCCAAGGGTCTCAACAAGCATGACGTCCACGAGAGTGATATCGTGAGCAACCACAACTTTGCCGAAACCCATTACCTTAGACTTTGATTTGTCGGCATATGTCATAGATATTTGATCAACATTTGGTCTCAACTCCTTGACACTAGAAGTGCTTCCGGTCATATGACTTGTGCATCCACTATCAAGCACCCATTTTGACCCTCCGGAAGCATAGGTCTACAAAAGATCAAACTAGTTTTTAGGTACCCATTTTTCAATGGGTCCTCTTTTGTTAGAAACAAGGGTCTTGGGAACCCAAATCGACCATGCAATATAACCATCAAATGGGCCAACATATTGTGCATACACATCACCATAATAATCACACATTAAGACATAGTGAGGGTTAGCACTACCCACAAAATCATCATGAGACATAGTTTCGCCACTTGTGGTCTTACTTCCCACAATGACCTTGTTCTTTTCTTGAGCGGGCTTGGCCTTCTTCTTCTTGTTATTCTTTTTCTTCTTGGCTTTAGAGACAAAGCCTATGCCCCCTTTTTCACCATTTGACCTTTGCTTGTTTAAGAGGTCATCAATAGACTTGTTTCCTTTGGGAAAGGAGGTCTTAGCTAGCTCCCCCTTCAACCTAGCATGTTCTTCAAGAGTATTTGTACAACTAGAAGGAATGAATGTACTGGGTGAGGGAGTATTGATCAATTGAGTTTGAAGCTTTTCACGAGACTTTGTGAGGGACAAGAGTTCACTTTCCAAGGCCTTGTGAGCCTTGTCAAGTGTCCTAAAGTCCTCGGCAAGTTTTTCATGAACAACATCAAACTCAATCTTATCCTTTTTAGCCCTTTTGTATTTAGCAATGGCATGATTACGTTCCTTGATGAGTTTATTAATAATGAGATCATTAGCTTCATCAAGGCCCTCTAGTTTAGTTTCAAGAGATATTCTAGTTTCTTGTTCTTCTTCTAGAGCATTATTAAGAGCTTCTACCTCAATCATGTGCTCTCTTCCTAATTGGCATCTCTCATCTAGAAGTTCTTGTGTGTGTGAAAGTTGATTTAGGAGGTCCACAACATGTTTCTTGTGTTCCCCTTGCAAGTTATTCATGAACACATCAAAAGCAACTAATTCCTTTTTGACCTCAAGAGATAACTCATCATCAAAATCATCATTGATTAAAGAAGTGGAGTGTGATGATGATAATACCTTCGTTCCTCTTGCCATAAGGCAAGTGACGTTCTTGTTGGAGATATTCTCATTTGGAGAGTCGAAGAGTGAGAATGAAGGAGTAGAGGTAGTGGCAAGATCCGCCACCCCACTTGGTGTATCCTCTTCTTCCTCTTCATCATCATCATCGGAGGAGTACTCTTCATGTGTGATCAAGACAATTTCTCCCGGCTTCTTGTTGGTTGGGTTCCTTTTGATGAAGGGTTTCTTGTAGGGAGCTTTGGAGGTCTTCTTCAACACAAGTTTACCCCCATGGTCTTCTCTTTTCTCATAGGGACAAGCCGCAACGAAGTGATAGCGGTCACCACAATTGAAACAAGTTCTCAACTTGGACCCATTGTCTCTTCTCCCATTGGGGTTGCTTCTTCGTTGCATTTCCATCTTGGTCTTGGCGGGATCTTTCCAAAAGTTTCTTGCATAGAAGGCCATGTATTCACCATGAGCAATCTTGACATCTTCAGGGTGGCTCATTGAAGGCCCCTCATCACTTCCTTCATCTTCATCATACTCCACAACCTTGGCCTTCAAGGCAAGGTTGACACCACTACTCATTCCAATGGCACGAGCACGGGCGTCTTTGGCATTCTTAGCAGCAACCTTGAAGGCGGCCATCTCTTGCATCACTTCATTGGAGGTCATGAGATGGTAGCTGTGTCTTCCTTGAAGACTCTTCAAGTCAGTAGGCTCGAAAGGCATGAGTGCACTCACATACTTCCTCTTGATCCAAGCATCATCAATGTGAGAGGCGCCAACATTCCTGAAAGCGGCGGCTGTGGATTTGAGTCTTCGATACATGTCTTCATGATCCTCACCATCCTTCACGAAGAAACCTTCGGCTTCATTGCTTAAGGCATCATATCTATTTCTCATACTCTCATTGCCAACAAACAAGTCAATGAGAGCATCCCAAGCTTCCTTGGTGGTGTTGTAGTGCTCAATGTGGGGAAAATCCTTTGGCCCCATCCCAAGTTGGATCATGTGCAAGGCAGTCGCATTGAGTTGTATATTGACCACTTCTCTTCTTGTCAAGTTGGTTGGATCCTCAATTTTGAGTCCTTCAATAATATTCCACAAATCAATGCAAGAGTTGCGCACATGAGATTTCATTAACACTTGCCATTGAGCAAAAGTATGTGCAGCTAACTTAGGTGGGTCTCCTCTATTATTTATATGTGGATGAGGGATAGGAGGGTCGGGAGAGTACCATCCGGGAACCGTATGGAACTCTTCCTTCCCATCACCCTTTTTGGTGGTGGAGTTAGTGGAATTATGTTCATCCCCCACTACTTCCTCCAAAGTCTTAGCCGGAGCATTAGCCTTTGGGTTTGGTGGTGTTTCCTCTGGAGAGGGAGGAGGTGAGGTTTGCTTATCCTTAACAAGTTGCTCAACGAGTTGACGCAACTGTTGGATTTTGTTGCCCAAGGTAGAGCTCAAGCTTGTTTCCAAATTCTTGAGATCTACCATGGTCACCGAATGGCTAGCCTCACTTTCTCCCTCCTCTAGGTTGCCCATAATCTCTTAGGAGGTTAAGCCCGAATAAAGAGCCGAGGCTCTGATACCAATTGAAAGGATCGTATGGGCACCTAGAGGGGGGGTGAATAGGTGCTACTTCAAATTTTACTCCTTTTCAATTTATGGTTTGACATGAAAGGTAAATTCTCTAGAATATGCAACTATGGTGAATTTACCTATATGACAACCAAGCACAAACTAAGCAAAAACTAGATAAGTAAAGTGCGGTAAAGGATAGAAGTAACCAAAGTGAAGCACACGGAGACACAAGGATTTGTTTCCCGTAGTTCCTTCCTTTTGAGGGGAAGTACGTCTACGTTTGGAGAGGGGGTGGTTTCAAACCACCAACGCCACGAGAGGCCTCCCTTGTTCTCCGATGAACCTCACCCCAACGGGTTTGATTCACCTCTTCCACTATACGGCAACCTTCGAGGTGGAAGCTGGCACCTTTACAACGAGTTCGGGGCACACATCCACAACCTAATTGGAGGCTCCCAAATACAAGCAAGCTGTCAAACAATCAAAGACAAGCTTGTAAGAACCAAATCAAAACCTAGGGTTTCCAACGAAACACTAGAGCATGGGGGCCCTCAAGTGAATGAGGGGAAAATGAAGATCTCTCTTGGTGAAGCTGTAGATCAAGGCCTCCTCCTTCGATTCTCCAAAGATCAAAGACTTTGGATGGTTGGATGAAGAGATCTTGTTGATTTGGTGGCTCAAATGGACATGGTGTTCTTGAGGTGGACGAGCAGCAGAAGGAAGGGGATAAGGTCCTCTATTTATAGCCCCTCGCATTTGTGAACCGTTTTCTGACCGTTGGAGAAGAAGCAGACCGGAGACTCTGCTCTCCACACCGGAGACTCCGGCCTACACCGGAGACTCCGGTCAACCTCCGGACCAGCCTCCGGACCTACCAACAGAATGACCCAGCCCACTTGGGAGACAAGTGGACCGGAGACACCGGTCCCTCTACACCGGAGACTCCGGCCTGGGGCATGGACCGGAGACTCCGGACCAACCTCCGGACCAAGCTCCAAACCACCCTTCTAGTTGTCCTAGGCAGGAAACTAGAAGCCCTCTTCGGAGACTCCTAGGGAAACTCCGGACCACATCAGAGACTCCGGTCATGATAGACCGGAGACTTTGGTCTGGAAATCCCAAGAAGCAAGTAATAGTGCAGGGAATGTTCCGCAACCCATTGGTCCTTTTCACTTTGTAAAATATCAACCTGTAGACAATAGCAAACTATAAAATAGGTCTACTAGTTGTTAACGAACACCAAAAGTGATTTATGATAGTAAATGTCCTTTCAGCATGTGTGTTCTTTTCATTAACCACATCTAGAGTCATGGCATGTGTGTTCTTTTCATAAACCACATGAGGATCCACTAGAGTCATTTCATGTGTGTTCTTTTCACAAACCACATATGGATACACTAGAGTAATTGCATGTGTGTTATTTTCACAAACCACATATGGATCCACCAGAGTCATTGCATGTCTATGCTTTTCATAAATCACAACTAGAGTCATTGCATGTCTGTTATTTTCATAAACCACATGAATCCACTAGTGTCATTGCATGTGTGCTCTTTTAATAAACCACAACTTGAGTCATTGGGTGTTTGTTCTTTCCATAAACCACAACTAGAGTCATTTTATGTGTGTTATTTTCACAAACCACACATGGATCCACCAAATTCATTGCATGTATGTTCTTTTCACAAACCACGTGGATCCACCAGTGTCATTGCATGTGTGTTCTTTTCATTAACCCCAGCTAGAGTCAGTGAATGTGTGTTCTTTTCACAAACCACATAAGGATCTACTAGAGTCATTTCATGTGTGTTCTTTTCACAAACCAAACATGGATCCACCAGTGTCATTGCATGTGTGTTCTTTTCATTAACCACATATGGATCCACTAGAGTCATTGCATGTCTATTCTTTTCATAAACCACAGCTAGAGTCATTGCATGCCTGTTCTTTTCAGAAACCACATATGGATCCACCAGAGCCATTGCATGTCTGGTCTTTTCATAAACCAAATATGGATGCACCAGAGTCATTGCATGTCTGTTCTTTTCATAAACCACATATGGATCCACTAGAGTTCATTGCATGTCTGTTCTTTTCATAAACTACAACTAGAGTCATTGCATGTCTATTCTTTTCACAAACCACATAAGGATCCACCAGAGTCATTGCATGTCTGTTCTTTTCATAAACCACATGAGCATGTGTGTTCTTTTCACAAATCACATATGGATCTACCAGTGTCATTGCATGTGTGTTCTTTTGATTAACCACATATGCATCCCCTAGTATCATTGCATGTGTGTTCTTTTCATTAACCACAACTAGAGTCATTACATGTGTGTTCTTTTCAGAAACCACATGTGGATCTACTAGAGTCATTGCATGTCTGTTCTTCTCATAAACCACATATGGATCCACCAGAGTCATTGCATGTCTATTCTTTTCATAAACCACACGGATCCACTAGTGTCATTGCATGTGTGTTCTTTTCATTAACCACAACTAGAGTTACTCGATGTGTGTTCTTTTCAGAAACCACATATGGATCCACCAGTGTCATTGCATGTGTGTTCTTTTCATTAACTACATATGGATCCCCTAGTATCATTGCATGTGTGTTCTTTTCATTAACCATGACTAGAGTCATTGCATGTGTGTTCTTTTCACAAACCACAACCAGAGTATCATTGCATGTGTGTTCTTTTCATTAACCACAACTAGAGTCATTGCATGTGTGTTATTTTCACAAATCACAGCCAGAGTCATTGCATGTGTGTTCTTTTCATTAACCACAACCAGAGTCATTGCATGTCCGTTCTTTTCACAAACCACGTATGGATCCACCAGAGTCATTGCATGTCTGTTCTTTTCACAAACCACATATGGATCCACCACGGTCATTGCATGTCTGTTATTTTCACAAACCACATATGGATCCACCAGTGCCATTGCATGTGTGTTCTTTTCATTAACCGCAACTAGAGTTATTGCATGTGTGTTCTTTTCACAAACCACAACTAGAGTCATTGCATGTCTATTCTTTTCATAAACCACATGGATCCACTAGTGTCACTGAATGTGTGTTCTTTTTCTAAACCACATATGAATCCACTAGAGTCATTGCATGTGTGTTATTTCCATGAACCACCACTAGAGTCATTGCATGCGTGTTCTTTTCATAGACCACATATGGATCCACCAGAGTCATTGCATGTCTGTTCTTTTCATAAACAACATGGATCCACCAGTGTCATTACATGTGTGTTCCTTTCATAAACCACATGGATCCACTAGAGTCATTTGCATGTGTGTTCTTTTCATAAATCGCATGGATCCACTAGAGTCATTTGCATGTGTGTTCTTTTCATAAATCGCATGGATCCACTAGAGTCATTTGCATGTGTGTTCTTTTCATAAACCACATGGATCCACCAGTGTCATTGAAATGTGTGTTCTTTTCATAAACCACATGGATCCTAACCTTAGGAGAGCCCTAACCTTAGCCCCCAATGGTGGATGTTAGACTGAGTCTTCTAGAAGGCACGCCCTAACACAGTTGTTCTACATGACGATTGTTACATACCGTTCGATCAGGGAGCTTGGACGATTGGGATGGTTCTTCGTAAGAGTGATCCGCGAGTAGGCTGTTCTGCGACATGATTGGCCATGCTCACTATCTGCTTGCTCTGGACAAACTGGCAACACCGCGTGCTCCCCTTTTGCGAGTGTCACGAGTTCCATGGGCCATATGCCAGTGCCACATCCCCTTTACTTCTCTTCCTCCCCATACTTCTCTTCCTTCCCCTCGAAGCCACTTTCCCCACTTCTTTCCCATCCTGCCATAGCCGCAAGCCGACGGCGCCTCCAGCCAGTCCCCCCCTCTCGCCATGGGTTCAAGGGGAGACGGTGAGCAAACGCGTCGTGACGACATGGACGGTGATTTCGATGTGAGTCGTCTCATCTCTATCATCTTTGGCCAATTATATATTTTGAGCTAAATCTACTCTGTTTACTCATGCACGTATGATGTGTTAGGCCAACCAGACGTTGTACGACTCCGACTATCACGGTTTAGCGGAGGAAGACAATCCTCTACTATGTAAACATGGATATGTGCCCGCTAAATTTGTAGCGTTCGAAGGATGAAACACATGCAGGAGGTTTTTACGGTGTCAAGGACATCGTGCAACGATGCAAGGCAGAAGTTGCGGTGTTGTCAAATGGGTAGATCTAGAGTGGCCCAAATCGATGCAGAAAACGCTGGACAAACTATGGGATATGATTGTTGAGTTGAAAGAATCCATAGTCAGCTCACTTCTTGACAGTGCTGAGATGAAGCTATTTGACCAAGTTGACACAACCAAGCTTAACCGAGATCTCACGAGGGTGCAAGACAAGGTTCGCAAAGTCAAGAAGGAGAGGGACGTGACGTTGGCCCTGAAGGCTAAAGCAGAGCAAGAACTGACTCAAGCAAGGAATGAACTTCACCAGGCTAAAGTCCTGCAGTTCACAACTACAAGTATTGACAAGTGCATGAGGATAAATGCAAAGAAACAATTGAAGCTATGCAAGGAAAATGCTAAAAGGAAGGAGCAGCCGATTCAATCCTTGCTCTCGCGGGAAGATGCGCATCAGGCTAAGATTGGGAAGATCAAGGAGATGTGTGATAACTAGTTCTATTTAGCTTGAGCTCCGTACTTTTTTAAGTTGTAATAGTAGTACTTGCACATACTAGCGGTCTGAACTAGTGGTCTCGGAGTCCTGGGAGAAAAAAACTGGTCACCCGTTAATCTGTCTTAACCCTGCATTACTTCCTTTTGTCTGATGATGGTGGTATTCTGACATTGGTGGTTTGTTTAAACATAATCTACGCGGATTGTGCCGCATGCAAATGGCACAACCAAAATTTATAAAGTGGAAGCACGTACACCCAGTTACTGGAGATCCGGGAGCTTCACTAGATGCAGGGGATGTAGGAGCAGGGAGGCGGTGAGATAGACGGCTCAAGATTAGGCCAGAAAGTGGTATTGACTTCCTCGTCATCTGGGCATTATCGGTTGCCATTGCTGTTTATGTTGTCATGTAGTTGTGCAGCAGCTGAAACAAGTTGCTATTTCGTGGAGTGTAGCAGCTTAAATAATTTATTTTTGTTCCACTTACATTCCATCGAATTTGGAGACCTCCTGCCCCTCAGCAATTGTGGAACCGGTGCTGCTGTTTGCAGATAGTAGTGGCACAATCACAATTTCGGATTCAACTACTGACTCGAGCATTTCCAAACCCTAAGTCACGGTACATTTTACTCCGAGAACGTGGGTAGATTGTTTCTCCTGACAAGTTCCATGCATAGAGCTCTAGAATTTAACCGAACTACATATATAGGTTCAAGTTCAACACATTATTATGCATCTTCATTACCAGGAGCCTTCTTCCCCCGCCTGGGTGTCAAGCCTTCACGTCCACTTGCTTCTTCATTTCTTGCATTCTTCCTCTTCCTCGGTGGCAATTTTCTTAGCTTCACGTACTCTACATCGCCAGGACAATCAGCACCAGAATTGTGTCCATCATCTTTCCACTCATTTTTATTTTCTTCCGGCAGCAAAATGACTGACCCGACAATCATGTTTCTAACCTTGCGGCGCTTCCTGTCAAAGAAATAGGACTGTTGTATAACTGCCCAATATCTACGGAGTAAATAAAATAAAAATTGCAATTTAGCACAAACATGCGAACCCCAAGAGACTTTTGCTTACCAGGAGCTAATTGGGTTCGAGCGACCACCCTGTCCAAGAATAGACATCTAGTACATCACAATTCAGCTCAAACATGCAAGCCTAAGCATACTTTTTCATCAACCCAATTAGTTGACTGTCACACGTTAGAGGAACCATGATGCCTCATTCATCCATGAAGCTGAACTTTGCAGTCTGCTTCAGCCATATTTCATCATGATTATGCAGAGAAACAGCCATACCAGGGATAGTGCAGATCTGCGCAGGCGCTTCTTCCATTGTGATACAATGGTGTCCATACCACTTTCCCTACACCCTTGGCTATTTAGAGTCGTACCTGAAGAGGGCTACTGTAACCAAGTAAGGGTGGTCCACGGAGATCCCACTTGACATAAAATTATGGACAAAATATGTTTGTCAGCGTTGGGCTAACAAACAATTTTAGGTTCAGTAGCCAGCTAGCAGTTATAGTTAGTGCGAATAGCAAAGAGAAGGGTAGCTCACCCGCATGTAGCTAAAACTTCTTCTTCCTTGGTAGTAGGATCTTCCATCCTTTGAGCTGCTCAGCTCATCGGCGGCGGAGGTAGGCTAGAGCCTCGCAACGGCGGCTACGGCATGCACCATTGGAACTCGGGATCAGCGAATGGACACAGCAACTAGGCGCAGCAACTTGGTACCGGAAGTCAAATGTCTGAAGGGATCGTTCTGCCTAGAGGGTGGATTTCGACGCCACCGATGCTAGGGGAAAGGAGGGAATGGATTTGTGAAATTGGTCAATGCATCCAATCCACTTAGTTCCTCAATTGCCTAAGAGGTTGCCGCGTTGGCGCTCGCATCACGGACAAATGACCGACATGTGGGTCCCGACCGTCTACTTCACAGGGCAGTTTAACAGAAAGTTTGAATTTGGTAGGGGTGAGATGAGTTTGCCTCAAAATGGCCCCTCTCAGTAGTTGGCAGCCCAACTTTACGAAACGCGGCAATTACATGCAACTTGGGTACCGCGATGCACTCGCCCAGGAACTTTCGGGCCGCAAACAAACAAGCCCTTCAAGGAGAGGCTATGCACCCTCTCCACAGTCCCTCCAAGTTCTTAGAAGTCTTGGTATGTGGCGAACCGGGTTTGTGGCTACTCCTCTTGATAAGGAACTTCGTGCTCCTCTTCTTGGTCCTCATCCTCATCTGGAATGTCCTCCTCGGGTTGGTGTTGCTCAACCTGCAAGTCATATAGCAAATGTCCTTCCTCGATAGAGAAAAGACCATTAGGCATAGGAGCGGGGTAGAGACGCCCAACTCTAGCAATATGCAAGTAATAAACACCACCTCTCCTAGTGAGCATTCCACAAGCCTTTAAATTAGAGAAAACAACATGTCGCTCACCTAGCATAGGTTGCAACTCACCTAGGTCGATGCCTAGGGCAATGGCAAGCACGGTGATGACGCCTCCACCTGTGATTGGTCCTTGGCTTTGGGAGGATTGGTGGGCCAGGTAGCGCACAATGATTGTGCCCAAGTTGAGTGACAAGTCGCAATGGTTGTAAGCAGCTTTTGCAAGGACTAAGATGTCCTCCTTATTGAGTCTTGTGAACTCATTACGTGCCTGCAAGGTGTTAGAAATAACATAGAACAAATAGTGAATTGCAGGATGTTGAATATTCTTCCCCTTTCTCACTCTAGAAGTGAAGCTCATTCCATTATAATGTTATTCAGGGGAAGGGTCTAAGCCAGTAAAGGATGCGCGTAGGGCATTAGCATCATTGTTTGGAAAATTAAAGCATACACACCATTCATCTAGTGATAAGTGTAATTGTTGTTCATAAGTCAAAAAGAAATCGTGTCCTCTCCATGCCATAGTTTAACGGTGCTTTGCAAAGAACTTAAAAATTCAAGAGTTAACCGACGATAGGTAGGCACATCATTGAATATAAAGTTTTGCAGGCCAACCCTATTGCAAAGTAAATTGAAGTCATTAGAAATATCGAGTTGGTTCAATATAATGGGGCAATCCCACTTGGTTGCCTTCACTTCTCAGTTCTTGATCCTATCAAAGCGATCACGTTGGAGCTCATTCCTGAACCGTATCCCCATGCGTTCTTGAGTGACAGCCCGAGAAGCGCTAGCGGCATGAGCACGAGTTTGGCTCCTTGTTTTCATCTTCTAAAATAATAAAGACAGAGAAAAATAAAACTTTTTGATCCAACAATAATAAACATAACATATTCCTCATCATAGCACACTAAAGAATGCCCTCAAAATAATAATCTAGGAAAGAGAATCATGGCAATTAGTTCATAGTAGGTCTCACCCTAGATTGATAATGACGATAGATCAAGATGAATTTGTAAAAAGTAATTGGAGGATCGGAGGAAAAACATACCGTAGATCACTTGTGTGCGAGGAAATTGAAAGAAATTGAGTAGAGATGAAGATATCTTGAGGTTTTGAGAGAGTTTGGAGGTAGAAGAGAGAAAAAGGATTGAAGTTTTGGGGTTGGAGGTACCTCCCGTGGCGTTTTTGTGGTCGGACGCAACTATACAGGCAAAACTATACAGCCGGAACAATGTGTTCCCGCCGTATAGTTGGCCTTCTGTCAAAATTTTAGGGTTTCCACCTGGCGGCGCAGCTATACGGCCAGAACTATATGTCCGGAACAATGTCTTCCCACCGTATAGTTGGTCGTCAAACCCTCTGTACCTGGAAAAGAAATTGTACGAAAGCATCAATATCTATACGACCAGAACTATACGGACGGAATTTTTATTCCCGCCGTATAGTTGGTCGTTAAACCGTCAGTACATATGAAAGAAAAAATTTCGATGGCAAAAATATCTATATGACCGGAACCATACAGCCGGAATTTTTATTCCCACCATATAGTTGGTCGTTAAACCTTCTGTATACATAAAAAAAATCTTTGAGAATTCTTTCTTATCCTGAAACTTAGCGAAACACCTTGTTTTTGACCAAAAAATGACAGTAAATATTGTCGACCAACAACAGCATGTATAAATCAGGATTTTTTAGTATTGCCGAACTTCTTCTCCTCAGTTGGAGTTTTCTAGCACTCTTTATTAAACATAAATTTAAAATAAAACTTAAAAACTTAACTCAAACCTTTATTTCACATGGGTTGCCTCCCATGAAGCGCTCTTTTATGGTCAATAGCTTGACCTCAATGTTTCTCACTTAGGCCAGATGAGTGGAACGCCCACTCTAAAATAGTTGGCCTTCAAAGTGATGGCCAACTTTTCATCATGCTTGGCTTTCTTCTTTCCGGGAAAATGAATAACAAAAGGATCCCACGAAGGCAATTGAAGCTTCACGTTCCCTTCATGTAGATTAATCAAAGCCTTAATAGTTCTTAAGAAAGGACGGCCTAATATAATAGGAGCAGTAGCATCTTCAGGCATGTCAACAATAACAAAATCAATAAGAGCGGGACAGCTTTTAATGTATACTAAAGTATTCTCCTTAATTCCTATAGCTTGTTTGTAGGTAGAATCTGCTAGATGCAATTTTAACTCAGTGATTTCAAAAGAGCCAAGATTTAATTTATTAAAAAGACTTTTTGGAATTTTTGAGACGCTTACACCTAGATCACAGAGTGTAGCTATCTCATTGGTCCCAATCTCAATCTTAATAGTAGGCTCAAATATATCATCAAGCTTCATAGGTAATTTTCAGCAATTTGCTTATATTCTTCCTCAAGCTCACGTACCTTTATTGCTACCTGATTAACAAAGTGTTGGTATATAGCTTCCTTATTTCCTTCACTTACCGAAATCTTAATGTCGATCCTTTTTACAAGATCTTCAACGGTGCAACTTGGTGAAGGAGTATTACTATAATCAAGTTCTTCGGGCTCCTCCCTTTGGATTCTCATCATCTTGAGGTCTTCAACAAGATTGGGCTCAGCTTTACCTGCAAATTTATCTAGAATGAGAGTTTGACTCTCGGTTATCTTACCTAGCTGTGCCTCAACAATCCTCGTTCTTTCTTGGAGGGCCTCCAAATCATTCCTCAAACTTACAGCTTGGTAAGATAATTTACCAAGCATAGAATCATGGTTCTCCATTATTTTAACAAGGATATTGTTTTGCTCATTTTGTGAGTCTATAAAGGATTAGTGTTTCTTGGATACTACCATTCCTAGTTCCCATATTCCTGCTAGAGTTACCTGCAGGACTAGAATAGTGTTTTCTAAAAATTAGGATTATAATTCTTCTTCTAAGAAGGGTTATAATCATTACGAGCTATGAAGTCTATTTCTTCAATATTTGATTCAGGGATAGCTCTTACCTGGTTTTCCTTACCTTTTATGGCTAATATGAGCTCATCCAGCTTAGCATTGAGTTCTTCATTTTCTTATGGTGAGACGAAGTTCACCTTCTTAGTGTTTGATCTATCAACATGCCATTGGGCATGGTTGTCTTGCATATTATCTAGCAGCTGCTTTGCTTCGGTAATATGTTTACCCATAAATGTTCCTCCAGCTGCATTATCAAGCATAGACTTAGACACAGGGTTAAGAGCATTATAAAATAAATGGAGAATTAACTAGTCTTCCATCCCATGACTAGGACAGTTTCTCATGCATTCTTTCATCCTCTCCCATGCAAGCGCTAGTGGCTCACGCTCTTCCTATCTAAAACCAGTAATATTAGATCAACTTTGCATAGTCTTTGTAGGTGGGAAAAATTTAGTCATAAATAAAGAAGTACATTCCACCCATGATGTAATAGTATTTCCAGGCAAAGATAGCAACCATGCTTTTGCTCTTCCTCTAAGAGAGAAAGGGAAATAAACCCAATTTAACCGCATCGGGGTCATCATCTTGATGTCTACGCACTTCTATTCTTGTAGACAGTTGTTGGGCCTCCAAGTGCAGAGGTTTGTAGAACATCAGCAAGTTTTCCCTTAAGTGGGTCACCCAAGGTCTATCGAACTCAGGGAGGAAGTGGTCAAAGGTATTCCCTCTCAAGCAACCCTGCAATCAAGATACAAGAAGTCTCTTGTGTCCCCAACACACCCAATACACTTGTCAGGTGTATAGGTGCACTAGTTCGGTGAAGAGATAGTGAAATACAAGTGGTATGGATAACTATAAGTGGTAATGGTGATAAAAAATAGCTTTGATGGCATGGAAGAGACTAAAGGCAAACTGAAATAAAGATGGAAGCAAGCAAACATGTAACAGATCTAATTGCAAACGGTGTATCAAAGCTTAGAAACAAGGCCTAGGAATCATACTTTCACTAGTGAACACTCTCTCATAAATATATTCTTCCTTATGATACTACGCTGAACTACTCTCCGGTTGGACACTCCAATCCACGGTAGGGCTATAATAGCACACCTCAAAGTAAGCATTTCCCATCTAGAAACCCCACACTGTCACCTTGAGCACTAGATGGTTCCAACAAACACCACAATTTCATAGAGACATCCAACTCCAAATATAACTCATAACAAGTATTTGTAATCTCTAGCCTAAGTGCCACCATGGTGTGCACGCTGTCACTTTCACACACATGGGGAGAGCAGAGATCTAATAAAGCACTTGAGTAGCAAGGTAGATCTATACATTACAAGCTCATGATCTCAATAAGATCATGCATAGAGAGAGGGAGATGAACACATAGCTACCAGTAACCCTTAGCCTCGAGAGAGAACTACTCCCTCCTCATCATGGGAATCAGCAACGGTGATGGAGATGGTGGTGGAGATCGATGGAGATGGCTCCGGGGGCACTTCCCCATCCCGGTAGGGTGCCGGAACAGAGACTTTCTGTCCCCCGAATCTCCCCTTCGGTGGTGGCGGCACAACGGAACTTTTCGTGGCTAGAGGCTTGATTATCTAGGGTTTCTGTCTCGGGGGGCTTCTTATAGGCCAGAGGGCAAGGTCGGTGGGCGGCCAGGGGGCCCACACCATGCCCTGGCGCGGTCTAGGTGGACCCACGCCTAGGGGTGGTGTGGCCACCCTATGGTCCCACTCTGACTCTCCTTCTGGCTCCGTGAGTCTTCCGGGAAAATAGTAACTTTGGCTTTTGTCCCGTCCAATTCCGAGAATATTCATTTTCTGACTTCCTGGAACCAAAAACAACAGAAAACAGGCAACTGGCACTATGGCATCTTGTTAATAGGTTAGTCCAAGAAATAATATGAAAAGTACTCCAAAGTTGGAACAAAACACAAGAAAGTAGATAAAACCCAGCATGGAACATCAAAAAATTATAGATACATTGGCAATGTATAAATGGCGTGGAAAAGACTAAAGTAAAACTGAAATAAAGATAGCAACAAGCAAACATGTCATAGATCTAATTGCAAATGGTGTTTCAATGCTTAGAAACAAGGCCTAGGGATCATACTTTCACTAGTGAACACTCTCATATAAATATCTTCTATTTATGATACTACTCTTAACTACTCTCCGGTTGGACACTCTAATCCATGGTAGGGTGATGCGCTCGACTTTCGACGTAGAGCTTGTTCGGAACCCCAAGAGGAAGGTACGATGAATATAGCAACAAGTTTTCCCTCAGTTATGAAACCAAGGTTTAATCGAACCAGTAGGAGCAAGGAAACACCCCAAAGGTGTTACTAGCTGAGCTTTGGCAGAGCGCACTACCGGTGCTAGTAGCAACGTGGAGACCTGCACAACACAACCACAGAACTTTGTCCCCAACTTGCAATGAGGTTGTCAATCTCACCGTGTTTTGCGGAAAACAAAGGATTAAACGTATCGAATGGAAAGAAGTAAAATTTTGCAGAAAGTAAACACAAAGCAGTAAAAGATTGTAGATTGTATGTAAAGTAAAAGGACCGGGATCCATAGTTCACTAGAGGTGGCTCTCCTTAGATAGAAAACATGCTGGGTGAACAAATTACAGGGGGGCAATTGACAAACACCGAGAAAGCAATACATGCATATACTAATCATCTTGACTCCTTTGAGACTTGATTGGGCATTACAACATAATACATAGACCGCCATCCAACTGCATCTATGACTAATAATCCACCTTCAGGTTATCATCCGAACCCCCTCCAGTATTAAGTTGCAAGCAACATATTATTGCTTTACGAACTGCGTGTAAAGTAAGCAATACGATTGCTCTATGAACAAAAGATCGTTGTTTTCTCCCTAGTAGCAACAACACATCTAGTACCTTAGAGATTTCTGTCACTTCCCCACATTACCAGAGGCATGAACCCACTATCGAGCATAAATAATAACTCTTGGAGTTGCTAGCATCTACTTGGCCAAGATAGCTACTAACAACGGAAAGCATGCAAGATCTCAAATAACAAAGACATGATAGAATCAATAATCAATCTGAAATAGCATCTCAATATCCATTGGATCCCCGCAAACACAACATGAATGAATTACAAATAGATGATCTTGATCATGAATGGAGCTCACAAGATCTAAACATGAAAGCACAAAGGAGGAGAAACCAGCCATCTAGCTACTACATGGATCCGTAGTCCAAGGATGAACTACTCACGCATCACACCGGAGGCTTGCATGGTGATGAAGAAAGCCTCCAGGGTGAATTCCCCTCTCCGGCAGGGTGCCGGGAAGAGCTTCAGATCCCCCCCGATCTAGGGATGGAGATGATGGCGGCTACAGACTCTTTCGTGGATTTTTGATCAGGTACCTATGGTTTTCATCCCGAGGGAAACTTATAGGCGGAAGGAGAGGCCGAGGGGGTGCTGGAGGCGGCCAGACCACCCCCTAGCGCAGGCTAGGCCTGGCCGCATGGCCAGGTAGTGTGGCCGGCCCCCAGCCCTTCTCCGTCTCGTATTCTGGCACTTGATCCCTTCCGGAAAAATAGGCACTTTGGCTTTTGTCCCGTCCAATTCCGAGAATATTCATTTTCTGACTTTCCTGAAACCAAAAACAACAGAAAACAGGCAGCTGGCACTGTGGCTCTTGTTAATAGGTTAGTCCAAGAAATCATAATAAAAGTACTCCAAAGTTGGAACAAAACACAAGAAAGTGGATAAAACCAAGCATGGAACATCAAAAATTATAGATACATTTGCAATGTATCAACATCCCCAAGCTTAACTCCTGCTCGTCCTCGAGTAGGTAAGTGATAAAAAGAAATAATTTTTGAGGTGACATGCATCATCAAAGACTTGATCAAAGTATTTGCAAAACATCAAAGCTGGGATCATAGTACTTCAATCATAACATGAAAGACAAAGTTCTAGCAATAGGCAAAGAAACTATGATGCAACATGAAAAATGCACAAACAAAAGATTCATGAATAACAATGCTTTGCAAGATGTTTGTTTGTTTCACATAAATAAAACATAGCATACTAGTATTCAGCTTGTCCCTCAATAGAGTAGCAAATATAAATGCATATGACACCTTCAAAGTTCATAAGAGTGACTAGATACAATAGTTTCAAACAAGCAATAACAAGTTATGCATCAATCAACTAGTCTTGGGACAATGCACATAGAACTAAGAATGGCCACTATGCTCTCAAAGTAGTGCATAAAGATAGAAGGTGGAGACTCAATATAATGGTGGAAGAAAGGCCTTTTGTAAAAAGGAAGTAGGGATTCAAGTCTCATAAAGAGCTTCCAAAAATTATGGTACTTGTAGCTTTCAGCTCTTATTGCCCCTATCATAAGCATCTTGAAGGTGATTAAGGTTAAAGTGATACAACTAAGAGGATATGCTTGACAAGTTATAAACCAAAATCTCATGCCCCTTACTTACGAAGACCGATCCTCATGCTACTCAACTTCAGCCATGAGTAAACTCTTGTCATTGTAAGTATATGTGTATCATTAAGAACCGCCAACGGGGTACCCCTTGCACATGATACGGGAGCTTTCCCATAACCAAAATGACAAGGCAAGCAGACAATGAACATCTCAGCGATCTTTTTATTTGCTATTTGCATAGGTTTTTATTGAGGATGCTTCATAGAGTGCTCACTATGGTGATGCTGCAAGTTTCCACCATGATTAGGCATGGCTTAGGCTAGCGGCCCAGGCGTTTCTCTAACACATATAAAAACTCCATGATCTTACAAGTTCCACTTTTATTTCACACCGCCGGGATCCGTAAGCAAAAGAACATAATATCAACGGGGTACAAAGTACAAGTGCAATGTTGAAAGCATTCCCGATGAAACATGGTTCTGCTAATTTCAACTTATAAAGCGCAAGCATATACGCAACAAAGAAGGACCCAATGGTTCAAGTTTATTAGAGGCAATGAAGTAAAGTGTGCCATCAAGTTCGTGAGAGCTTTAATCACTAGTTTTCTCATAACAAGTGGAAGGTAAACAAAAGCATGAATATACTTGGAATAGCATAAGCTAGTAGGTAGGTATGGTGGACTCTTTGGAAAAACTTGGTTTAGGGAGTTGGATGCATGAGTAGAACTCATACTTGGTTGTGGAGGCTAGCAAAAGACTGGGAGCGACAAACTAAGAGAGCAATAATGGCCATAATCATGCAGAGCGACAAAACATCATTGATCAAAGCATAAAGTGATACTACAAGTTGAAAACTAAAGGATCATAAAGGCTATGGTGACTTGAGATAGTCATAGCATGGTGTGAGCATGCGCCAAGTCAACCCAAATAAAGCATCAAAGGAGAATACCACTATACTATGCTTTAATATGCTAAAACAACGCATGATTCATTCAAGGCACATTAAGCAATCTCAATTGTTTATAACAAGTCATGCTACAGCAAAGAATACTAAGCATAAAGCCAAAACAATATCAAGCATGGCATGACAAAGCATAGGCCAGAGTCAAAAACGAGCTCTTTTTACCACATAAGTATGAACTTTCCTACTCTTTTCCAAACCAAACCAAACTATTTGTAAACCAAAGTATGAAAGAGGGGGTCCAACCAAATTATTCAGAAAACTAAGCAAACCAAGCAAACTAAAAACCAAAACGAAAATGAAAAAGAAGACGCTCCAAGAGAAACACAACCGTGCACGAAACAATAAAAATGAAGCGTTTGGAAGAAACCAAAACACATGATACGGGAGCTTTCCCATAACCAAAATGACAAGGCAAGCAGACAATGAACATCTCAGCGATCTTTTTATTTGCTATTTGCATAGGTTTTTATTGAGGATGCTTCATAGAGTGCTCACTATGGTGATGCTGCAAGTTTCCACCATGATTAGGCATGGCTTAGGCTAGCGGCCCAGGCGTTTCTCTAACACATATAAAAACTCCATGATCTTACAAGTTCCACTTTTATTTCACACCGCCGGGATCCGTAAGCAAAAGAACATAATATCAACGGGGTACAAAGTACAAGTGCAATGTTGAAAGCGTTCCCGATGAAACATGGTTCTGCTAATTCCAACTTATAAAGCGCAAGCATATACGCAACAAAGAAGGACCCAATGGTTCAAGTTTATTAGAGGCAATGAAGTAAAGTGTGCCATCAAGTTCGTGAGAGCTTTAATCACTAGTTTTCTCATAACAAGTGGAAGGTAAACAAAAGCATGAATATACTTGGAATAGCATAAGCTAGTAGGTAGGTATGGTGGACTCTTTGGAAAAACTTGGTTTAGGGAGTTGGATGCATGAGTAGAACTCATACTTGGTTGTGGAGGCTAGCAAAAGACTGGGAGCGACAAACTAAGAGAGCAATAATGGCCATAATCATGCAGAGCGACAAAACATCATTGATCAAAGCATAAAGTGATACTACAAGTTGAAAACTAAAGGATCATAAAGGCTATGGTGACTTGAGATAGTCATAGCATGGTGTGAGCATGCGCCAAGTCAACCCAAATAAAGCATCAAAGGAGAATACCACTATACTATGCTTTAATATGCTAAAACAACGCATGATTCATTCAAGGCACATTAAGCAATCTCAATTGTTTATAACAAGTCATGCTACAGCAAAGAATACTAAGCATAAAGCCAAAACAATATCAAGCATGGCATGACAAAGCATAGGCCAGAGTCAAAAACGAGCTCTTTTTACCACATAAGTATGAACTTTCCTACTCTTTTCCAAACCAAACCAAACTATTTGTAAACCAAAGTATGAAAGAGGGGGTCCAACCAAATTATTCAGAAAACTAAGCAAACCAAGCAAACTAAAAACCAAAACGAAAATGAAAAAGAAGACGCTCCAAGAGAAACACAACCGTGCACGAAACAATAAAAATGAAGCGTTTGGAAGAAACCTGTGATTTTTATTTATGAAGAAGGGGATGCCTTGGGCATCCCCAAACTTTAACGCTTGTACTTCTTGGATATTTCTTGGGGTGACACGCGTGACATCCCCAAGCTTGAGATTTAGTTCATCCTTCATCTCATTACTCATTCCTTCCATACACCTGAAAATTTTCCTTCATACAAAACTTCACACAATCTCATTAGCAACATTAGTGCACTTAAGATAAATAAGTCTCGTTCTAATACCAAATAAACTTTCATTAGAACACTAGCTAATGTAGCACTTCCCTCAAAAATCTCAATTCCCCAAAGGAACTCAAGAAGGAACTAACAAGAAGCAAATGTAGAAAATGGCAGAAATCTGTCAAAACAGACCAGCAGGTAAAGACAAATTTTTTCGAAGACCTTACGTTTCTCAAATCAAAAAGTGTTGAACTAACGAAAGTTAGATAACAATCTGGGGCATAAGTAAAAAAAATTACAGCTCAATCCGACGTACAGATCTCTCTCAGGAATTTTTACGGTGAAGCACAGAAATCTGTTTCGGGGCAGTAACTTTCCCAATCATTACTTCACTCTCATTAGAGGTTACTCTTGGCACAAAAAGCAAATAAAAAGGATAAGGAGAGGTTATTACAGAGGTAATAACTTCCAAGACTCATCTAAAACTCTTGGGTTATCTCCCAACAAGTACTTTTCTTAACGCCTTTAAGTTAGGCATAAAAATTTGAGAAGATGCTCTCATAGGAAATATGAATTGAAGTAAAAGAGAGCATCAAGAAGCAAACTCAAAACACATTTAAGTCTAACCCACTTCCTATGCATAGGAATATTGTATGCAAATAAATGCACAAAGAACAAAGTGACAGGCATAGGAAGATAAAACAAAAGTAAGTTCAAAACTTTCGGCACATAGAGAGGTGTTTCATTACCATAAAAACTTCTACAACCATATTTTCCTCTCTCATAATAATTTTCAGTAGCCTCATGAATAAACTCAACAATATAACTATCACATAAGGCATGCTTTTCATGATCTACAAGCACTAGAGCTTTATTATAAACATATTCAAAAGAATCCTCGGGAACATAACATTCACCCTCCTTTGATAAGCATGGGGACAATCAAATAATGTAAGGGATAAAGAGTTACTCTCATTAGAAGGTAGGCATGGGTAGATCCATTCTTCCTCCTTTTGTCCATCACTCTCCTCCTCTTTTTCATCTAAAGAGCTTTCAGGTTCAGCAATTTCTTCTTCCATGGAGGTCCTAGCAGGCGGTGGTTCATCTATTACCTTAGCAGTCATAAAACTGTTCCCAAATAGGAAACTGAGTGAGCTATCCATAATTAAATAGTGATTGGAGCAGAGCTAGTCATAAAGGAAACTTAAGAAAGTAACTAATTTTTTTGTGTGTTTTTTGAAGAACAAAACAAGCAAACAAAGCAAAAAGAAAACTAAGCAAAACAAAAACAACAAAGTAAAGAGATTGGTTATGAGGGACTCCCCTTGTGAAGATGTCCTTGACTCCCTGGCAACGGCGCCAGAAAATCTTGATGCGCTCGGCTTTCGACGTAGAGCTCGTTGGGAACCCCAAGAGGAAGGTACGATGAATATAGCAGCAAGTTTTCCCTCAGTTATGAAACCAAGGTTTAATCGAACCAGTAGGAGCAAGGAAACACCCCAAAGGTGTTACTAGCTGAGCTTTGGCAGGGCGCACTACCGGTGCTAGTAGCAACGTGGAGATCTGCACAACACAACCACAGAACTTTGTCCCCAACTTGCGATGAGGTTGTCAATCTCACCGTGTTTTGCGGAAAACAAAGGATTAAACATATCGAATGGAAAGAAGTAAAATTTTGTAGAAAGTAAACACAAAGCAGTAAAAGATTGTAGATTGTATGTAAAGTAAAAGGACCGGGATCCATAGTTCACTAGAGGTGGCTCTCCTTAGATAGAAAACATGCTGGGTGAACAAATTACAGCGGGGCAATTGACAAACACCGAGAAAGCAATACATGCATATACTAATCATCTTGACTCCTTTGAGACTTGATTGGGCATTACAACATAATACATAGACCGCCATCCAACTGCATCTATGACTAATAATCGACCTTCAGGTTATCATCCGAACCCCCTCCAGTATTAAGTTGCAAGCAACAGATTATTGCTTTACGAACTGCGTGTAAAGTAAACAATACGATTGCTCTATGAACAAAAGATCGTTGTTTTCTCCCTAGTAGCAATAGCACATCTAGTACCTTAGAGATTTCTGTCACTTCCCAGATTACTAGAGGCATGAACCCACTATCGAGCATAAATACTAACTCTTGGAGTTTCTAGCATCTACTTGGCCAAGATAGCTACTAACAACGGAAAGCATGCAAGATCTCAAATAACAAAGACATGATAGAATCAATAATCAATCTGAAATAGCATCTCAATATCCATTGGATCCCCGCAAACACAACATGAATGAATTACAAATAGATGATCTTGATCATGAACGGAGCTCAAAAGATCTAAACATGAAAGCACAAAGGAGGAGAAACCAGCCATCTAGCTACTACATGGATCCGTAGTCCAAGGATGAACTACTCACGCATCACACCGGAGGCTTGCATGGTGATGAAGAAAGCCTCCAGGGTGAATTCCCCTCTCCGGCAGGGTGCCGGGAAGAGCTTCAGATCCCCCGATCTAGGGATGGAGATGACGGCGGCTACAGACTCTTTCGTGGATCTTTGATCGGGTACCTAGGGTTTTCGTCCCGAGGGCAACTTATAGGCGGAAGGAGAGGCCGAGGGGGTGCTGGGGGCGGCCAGACCACCCCCTGGCGCGGGCCAGGCCTGGCCGCGTGGCCAGGTGGTGTGGCCGGCCCCTAGCCTTTCTCCGTCTCGTATTCTGGCACTTGATCCCTTCCGGAAAAATAGGCACTTTGGCTTTTGTCCCGTCTAATTCCGAGAATATTCATTTTCCGACTTTTCTGGAACCAAAAACAACAGAAAACAGGCAGCTGGCACTGTGGCTCTTGTTAATAGGTTAGTCCAAGAAATCATAATAAAAGTACTCCAAAGTTGGAACAAAACACAAGAAAGTGGATAAAACCAAGCATGGAACATCAAAAATTATAGATACATTTGCAATGTATCATAGGTGAAAGGGAAATGGACGTCGCCTAGAGGGGGGGGGGGGTGAATAGGCGTTTTAAAATCATTATGAATAGGCGTTTTATAATCATTACGAGCTATGAAGTCTATTTCTTCAATATTTGATTCAGGGATAGCTCTTACCTGGTTTTCCTTACCTTTTATGGCTAATATGAGCTCATCCAGCTTAGCATTGAGTTCTTCATTTTCTTATGGTGAGACGAAGTTCACCTTCTTAGTGTTTGATCTATCAACATGCCATTGGGCATGGTTGTCTTGCATATTATCTAGCAGCTGCTTTGCTTCGGTAATATGTTTACCCATAAATGTTCCTCCAGCTGCATTATCAAGCATAGACTTAGACACAGGGTTAAGAGCATTATAAAATAAATGGAGAATTAACTAGTCTTCCATCCCATGACTAGGACAGTTTCTCATGCATTCTTTCATCCTCTCCCATGCAAGCGCTAGTGGCTCACGCTCTTCCTATCTAAAACCAGTAATATTAGATCAACTTTGCATAGTCTTTGTAGGTGGGAAAAATTTAGTCATAAATAAAGAAGTACATTCCACCCATGATGTAATAGTATTTCCAGGCAAAGATAGCAACCATGCTTTTGCTCTTCCTCTAAGAGAGAAAGGGAAATAAACCCAATTTAACCGCATCGGGGTCATCATCTTGATGTCTACGCACTTCTATTCTTGTAGACAGTTGTTGGGCCTCCAAGTGCAGAGGTTTGTAGAACATCAGCAAGTTTTCCCTTAAGTGGGTCACCCAAGGTCTATCGAACTCAGGGAGGAAGTGGTCAAAGGTATTCCCTCTCAAGCAACCCTGCAATCAAGATACAAGAAGTCTCTTGTGTCCCCAACACACCCAATACACTTGTCAGGTGTATAGGTGCACTAGTTCGGTGAAGAGATAGTGAAATACAAGTGGTATGGATAACTATAAGTGGTAATGGTGATAAAAAATAGCTTTGATGGCATGGAAGAGACTAAAGGCAAACTGAAATAAAGATGGAAGCAAGCAAACATGTAACAGATCTAATTGCAAACGGTGTATCATAGCTTAGAAACAAGGCCTAGGAATCATACTTTCACTAGTGAACACTCTCTCATAAATATATTCTTCCTTATGATACTATGCTGAACTACTCTCCGGTTGGACACTCCAATCCACGGTAGGGCTATAATAGCACACCTCAAAGTAAGCATTTCCCATCTAGAAACCCCACACTGTCACCTTGAGCACTAGATGGTTCCAACAAACACCACAATTTCATAGAGACATCCAACTCCAAATATAACTCATAACAAGTATTTGTAATCTCTAGCCTAAGTGCCACCATGGTGTGCACGCTGTCACTTTCACACACATGGGGAGAGCAGAGATCTAATAAAGCACTTGAGTAGCAAGGTAGATCTATACATTACAAGCTCATGATCTCAATAAGATCATGCATAGAGAGAGGGAGATGAACACATAGCTACCAGTAACCCTTAGCCTCGAGAGAGAACTACTCCCTCCTCATCATGGGAATCAGCAACGGTGATGGAGATGGTGGTGGAGATCGATGGAGATGGCTCCGGGGGCACTTCCCCATCCCGGTAGGGTGCCGGAACAGAGACTTTCTGTCCCCCGAATCTCCCCTTCGGTGGTGGCGGCACAACGGAACTTTTCGTGGCTAGAGGCTTGATTATCTAGGGTTTCTGTCTCGGGGGGCTTCTTATAGGCCAGAGGGCAAGGTCGGTGGGCGGCCAGGGGGCCCACACCATGCCCTGGCGCGGTCTAGGTGGACCCACGCCTAGGGGTGGTGTGGCCACCCTATGGTCCCACTCTGACTCTCCTTCTGGCTCCGTGAGTCTTCCGGGAAAATAGTAACTTTGGCTTTTGTCCCGTCCAATTCCGAGAATATTCATTTTCTGACTTCCTGGAACCAAAAACAACAGAAAACAGGCAACTGGCACTATGGCATCTTGTTAATAGGTTAGTCCAAGAAATAATATGAAAAGTACTCCAAAGTTGGAACAAAACACAAGAAAGTAGATAAAACCCAGCATGGAACATCAAAAAATTATAGATACATTGGCAATGTATAAATGGCGTGGAAAAGACTAAAGTAAAACTGAAATAAAGATAGCAACAAGCAAACATGTCATAGATCTAATTGCAAATGGTGTTTCAATGCTTAGAAACAAGGCCTAGGGATCATACTTTCACTAGTGAACACTCTCATATAAATATCTTCTATTTATGATACTACTCTTAACTACTCTCCGGTTGGACACTCTAATCCATGGTAGGGTGATGCGCTCGACTTTCGACGTAGAGCTTGTTCGGAACCCCAAGAGGAAGGTACGATGAATATAGCAACAAGTTTTCCCTCAGTTATGAAACCAAGGTTTAATCGAACCAGTAGGAGCAAGGAAACACCCCAAAGGTGTTACTAGCTGAGCTTTGGCAGAGCGCACTACCGGTGCTAGTAGCAACGTGGAGACCTGCACAACACAACCACAGAACTTTGTCCCCAACTTGCAATGAGGTTGTCAATCTCACCGTGTTTTGCGGAAAACAAAGGATTAAACGTATCGAATGGAAAGAAGTAAAATTTTGCAGAAAGTAAACACAAAGCAGTAAAAGATTGTAGATTGTATGTAAAGTAAAAGGACCGGGATCCATAGTTCACTAGAGGTGGCTCTCCTTAGATAGAAAACATGCTGGGTGAACAAATTACAGCGGGGCAATTGACAAACACCGAGAAAGCAATACATGCATATACTAATCATCTTGACTCCTTTGAGACTTGATTGGGCATTACAACATAATACATAGACCGCCATCCAACTGCATCTATGACTAATAATCCACCTTCAGGTTATCATCCGAACCCCCTCCAGTATTAAGTTGCAAGCAACATATTATTGCTTTACGAACTGCGTGTAAAGTAAGCAATACGATTGCTCTATGAACAAAAGATCGTTGTTTTCTCCCTAGTAGCAACAACACATCTAGTACCTTAGAGATTTCTGTCACTTCCCCACATTACCAGAGGCATGAACCCACTATCGAGCATAAATAATAACTCTTGGAGTTGCTAGCATCTACTTGGCCAAGATAGCTACTAACAACGGAAAGCATGCAAGATCTCAAATAACAAAGACATGATAGAATCAATAATCAATCTGAAATAGCATCTCAATATCCATTGGATCCCCGCAAACACAACATGAATGAATTACAAATAGATGATCTTGATCATGAATGGAGCTCACAAGATCTAAACATGAAAGCACAAAGGAGGAGAAACCAGCCATCTAGCTACTACATGGATCCGTAGTCCAAGGATGAACTACTCACGCATCACACCGG
Source organism: Avena eriantha (assembly GCA_910589775.1). NCBI lineage: Eukaryota > Viridiplantae > Streptophyta > Magnoliopsida > Poales > Poaceae > Avena > Avena eriantha. The sequence continues at coordinate 97,936,666 of OU342745.1, read as the reverse complement.
AGGCTTGCATGGTGATGAAGAAAGCCTCCAGGGTGAATTCCCCTCTCCGGCAGGGTGCCGGGAAGAGCTTCAGATCCCCCCCGATCTAGGGATGGAGATGATGGCGGCTACAGACTCTTTCGTGGATTTTTGATCAGGTACCTATGGTTTTCATCCCGAGGGAAACTTATAGGCGGAAGGAGAGGCCGAGGGGGTGCTGGGGGCGGCCAGACCACCCCCTAGCGCAGGCTAGGCCTGGCCGCATGGCCAGGTAGTGTGGCCGGCCCCCAGCCCTTCTCCGTCTCGTATTCTGGCACTTGATCCCTTCCGGAAAAATAGGCACTTTGGCTTTTGTCCCGTCCAATTCCGAGAATATTCATTTTTTGACTTTCCTGAAACCAAAAACAACAGAAAACAGGCAGCTGGCACTGTGGCTCTTGTTAATAGGTTAGTCCAAGAAATCATAATAAAAGTACTCCAAAGTTGGAACAAAACACAAGAAAGTGGATAAAACCAAGCATGGAACATCAAAAATTATAGATACATTTGCAATGTATCATAGGTGAAAGGGAAATGGACGTCGCCTAGAGGGGGGGGTGAATAGGCGTTTTAAAATCATTATGATTTAGGCTCTAATAAATGCGGAATAAAACTTAACGTTTAATTTATCAAGCCAAAACCTATATCCACTAGTTTCACCAAGTGCACCAACAACCTATGATAAGCAAGACTAGCAACAAGGTGATAGCAAGATATAGTACTTCAAGCACGAAGGCTATCACAATGTAAATTGCATAGGTAAAGGGCTCGGTTGAGAGATAACCGATGGACGCGGAGACGATGATTTGTTTCCCGAAGTTCACTTCCAAAGAAGCTACGTCTCTGTTGGAGAGGTGCGGGGGCGCAATGAACTTCGAACGCCACAAATGGCTCACCTCGAGGTGTGGTGGCTCGATGCTCACCCAACGCCACACAAGGCCTCACCAAGGATGCGAAGTCACGCAACTCACCGACGCCACAAAAGGCTCACCCTATTCTCCCGTGAGCTCGCCACAAAGGCCTACTCACGTTCCACTATGGGACACTTGAGGGCGGTCACCGAACCCGTACAAGGCTTGGGGCAACCTCCACAACTCAATTGGAGCCCCAAGAACAATGCCACAAAGGCTACAAAGCCACAAAAGGCAACAAGACCACAAAAGGTCAACAATCCAACCACACAACCGTCTAGTGTTCCAAGAACCCAAGAGAAACAAGCCCAAGGGCTTGAACTCGCCGAATCTCCAAGGAGAACTCAAACCTATGCACCAAATGCAAGAGGCAAGTCCTTCTCTCTCAAATTCCACCAAAGCTACAAAAGCTATTGGGGGAATAAGGGAGGAAGAACACAAGAGGAGAACACAAAACTCTCTAAGATCTAGATCCCAAGGATTCCTTCACAAAGAAGGGATTTTGCTTGGTGGGGCTTGTAGATCTAGATCTCCTCTCTCAAATCCCTCAAAAAGATGCAAGAATCATAGGAGGGGAAAGGGGAGAGGGCAATCTCTTCAAGGTCAACAATGGAGGAGAGAGAAAGCCAAAAACTGAGAAGAACAAGATAAGGGCGAAGGGGAAAGGGGAGCTCCTTTTAAAGGGCTCCCCGATCTGCCCGTTACCCACAGATTCGCGCACGGCCGGTAGTACCGGTGGGTGGCCGGTACTACCGGTGGCACTCAGCCAATGGTCCAAAAACAAGGTTCAAACGAACACAACAACGAGGCTGGCCGGTACTACCGGTGAGTCACCGGTACTACCGCCTTGGCCGGTACTACCGGTGGCACCCAGCCAACGGTCAGAAAATAGCGAGGCAAAGATCAAAAACGCGAGCTTGGTCGGAACTACTGCTGCTTCGCCGGAACTACCGGTGGCAAGAATATCCTAGCGGTACTACCACCTGAAAATCCGATCCAAGTTCCGTCAAATAGCGCTAACCAGGCAGAGAGGGTACTGAACCAAAATTTTGGTTGCCGGAAGTTGGGCCGGAATTAACACCGGTACTACCGGCGGCATTTCTGCCCGAGTGGTACTTCCGGCGTCTGGCCGGTACCACCAGTGGCCCACCGGAACTACCGGTCAGGCAAAAACTTCAGAACCAGAACTGCCACAACTTTTGCATCCGAACTCCAAACGAGATGAAACTAATTTTGTTGGAAAGATAACGACGTGTAGAATCCAACAAAAAGTCGAAATATTGGATATCACCAAGGGAGAAAATACCATAAATATATATTTGAGATACCTCCCAAGGTGTGGAGCCAGAAAACCCGCAAGATCAAAAACGCAATAAGATATGCATGGGAAATCCATTTTTGATGAACTAGAGCTTGTTATGAAGATAACCACAAGCTCTAGATCCTCACATGGACAAGAACCAAACAACAACTAAGAAAGATGATGCTATATATGCAAAGGTTTGGGCTCTCTCCGAAAGATACGAACGAGTCACCCACTCGAGAGTCCCTCTTGATAGTACGGCTATCTATCCTAAACCCGGTCTCCCAACACTACACGAGACCGGTAAAATAGAAACCCTATCAAGATCATACCTTTGCCTTGAGCATCCCACTTGAGCTTGATGTAGACGATCTTGACACCTTCAAGATGGAACACCTTTCTTGATTGCACTTGCTTGCACTTGCTTGATGAAGTCTTGCGAATGGCTCCCCCATACTCCATGGGGAAACCACTTCCTTGACCTTGTCTTCATCACTCCATGAACGCCGAGGATGGCAAGCTCCAAGCATGAGATCTTCTAGAGATGGTGCATCTTGAGCTTGCGCTTCAAATCTTGATGATGATGTCTTGAAGAAAGCCATGAGGAACTCCATCTTCTTCTTCTTCAAGGCATACTTGATCTTCTTCTTCTTCTACTTGATTCCAATAGGCACAAAGCCCTTGGACGATGCTTCTTCTTTTTTATCCTTGAAACCAACACATGGTCCAAGCGATGACAATGGACAAACCTACAAGTGAAACTCAATTTGCACATTAGTCCATAGGGATTGTCATTAATTACCAAAACCACACATGGGGGCATACATGCCCTTTCAACTACGGAGCCATCAGCGAAACAATGGTTGTTTTCGATGATTAGCTAAGTGAAACACCTTGAGTTCACGAAGATGGTGGTTACCTTATGGGCACTGTGGCATGCAGGACGAAAAATGATCCACGAGGATATATACCAGAGTCCTATGGCGACATATAAGTTTGTTGAATCTTTTCTCCAGGATCCAGGTAGCTGTCAAGAAGAGAAGGGCAAGACAAAGGCTGCAGCACAGGGCTGGCAGCGCCGAGGTGGATCCAGCCACCAACTGGTGTGTGCAAGTTCAATGTTGATGGAGCTGTGGCAAAAAGTTTGAACAAGGGTGCAGTAGGTGTTGTCGACCAGGATTACAAAGGAGATTATCTAATAGCCTCTGCTGTGGTGTTCGAAGGTGTTACTGATCCGGGATGCTTGGAGGCCATGACATGTAGGGAAGCACTAGCCCTAGCTGCTGATCTACGTGTCGGTGACATCATGGTTGTGTCTGATTGTGTGGATGTTGGGCCTGCATAAGGAAAACATGAGCCTCTTCAGTCATATTACTCTAGATGCAGGCCGCCATGTTTGGTTAGCTACTTTACCAGAAAGATTGATTTATCATGTAAACATCATGAACCATATGTAATAAACGGGGTGTGGTGATTCTAATTTTTTTTAATATTGGCTCTGTTTCATCCTTTTTCCCCCAAAATATCTCCATAGAAAAAACATACGGAGTACATATTGAAATCTTACAAAATTCTTCCGGAAAAGCCTTCAATTTAGCTAGTAGGTTGGTTGACTAGTCTATCCAAGAGCAAGAGGGCACCGGGGGCAGACGCTTTGCCTTTAGGGCAGCCACAGCGTGTATATGGCCAAATCTGACACAAGGAAGCATTTGGCATAAGACTCAAATATAGCCACAGCTCCACAAGGTTCCTATTGCCAAATATCTGTAGTATGGGTCCCATCTCTCAATTAAACTAGGTAAAAATGGTCTTCTCTCTCCCAATCACACGCCCTTTCACGTGAGTGCAGCACCATGTGAACACTTTTGCTCTTGTCAATTGGAATAGAAACAATATAATATTAGGAGTTGGAAAATTTAGCATCAGAGCAAGAAGTTGCTCCGGTTTCCTCTTCTACTAGTTTTAGTTCCCTCTTCTACTAGTTTTAGAACTATGCTTATAATATTGGGAACTAGTTCCAAAAGCTAAACGACAAATATAGAACTACTTTTGGTACACGTTGTGGCTGCTGCCCTTAGGTTCCATTCAATCGCGTTTCTCTCGTCCGGCACACATATAGCAGCAGCGAGGGGAGCAGAAGCGTTTGCCTCGTGTCTCCAACTATGTTCCTCTGAGAGAGAGACCCACATCCAATTCTGGCACACGTATAGATGGCGTCGGCTGGGAGGGTGAGGGCGGCGAGCCTGGCGGCGGTGGCGGTGCGGATGGTGGCGGCGACGGCGCGGCCGCTGTCGAGCGCGCCGCCAGCGGTGATGGTGCGTGGGGAGGACACGGCGTTCGGGACGGCGTCGTGGTGGGCGTACGCGGGCGTATCCTGCTTCCTGGTGCTGTTCGCCGGGATCATGTCGGGGCTCACCCTGGGGCTCATGTCGCTGGGCATCGTGGATCTGGAGATCCTCCTGCGCAGCGGCACCAATGTCGAGAAGGCTCAGGCTGGTTAGTAGTACGACCCGATCAAATCAAGTAATTAACCCTCTCTCCGTGAGAATTAAGGAGCGCCGCCGTCGGAGGGAGGACGGCGGCGGCGCCTGGCGGGGACCGATCGATCTTGAGGGTAAATGCGGGTCATCGCCATCGTTCGGCTCGCTGATACGCGAGGGGCGGTGTGGGGTGGGGAATGGATGGGGACGGACGGACCACGTGCTGAAGGCGACGTGCCCGTGTCGTGCCTGGAGGAGAAGAAATCGTGCTTGGATATGTGTCGTGAAATTGTGTTTTCTAATTGGCCTAGGCGCGAACTTGTGAGGCATTGGATCAAGATCGAACGGCTTGTATCTCACATACCCTCATCCCCGCTTGCCTCTCCCCGGCGCCTCGTCCTCCAGTCTGATACCCTCCCCTCTTCCGGTTCGTCGACCCGCCGCGCCGGCTCTCGCCGTCCGGCGGTCGTGTCATGAATAATAACCCGCCAACATCACCAGTTCGCCGCTCCCTGCCCTCCATTCCTCTAAGCGCCGGGATACCATGAAACCTCCCTCCCTCCCTCACCTTACCCGAACCCCACACCATGACACCAACCCTCAAACTCCCCAGCTACGGCAACTGAAATGGGTGGTTGGAGGGTACAAGTTTGCCGAATTGTCATAGACACCCCGTCGCCACAGCAGCAGTAGATGAACATATCATGTTATATAATTAAATATCAGTAACTAAGCTTAATGAGTCAAAGTAAATGGTAAAGAAGTAGGGGGAATAGTTAGGAAGAAAACAAATGTGCTTGTCCGAGAAGAGGAATGTCATTCCGTAGATAAGTACATATCTCTACCTGACATCACGGACTTCATGTGTTTGGATCTACGGAGGTTAATTTAGTGTAAATGGTAGAAATGATGTTGCTTATCAATTTTTACCATGTACCTCTTTCCGCAGCTCAACTGATGTTGCTTATGTGTTTTGTTTGCTGCAGCTGCTATCTTTCCAGTTGTTCAAAAGCAGCACCAGCTTCTTGTCACTCTGCTGTTGTGCAATGCTTGTGCCATGGAGGTAGATGATTTGATTGGATTTTTTATTTTATATCGCACTACTTTGCGCCGTACGGGTATGTTTGAAACAATGTTCACTTTCTTTCAACTTGCTAGTTCAGGTACTCTAAAAATAACTGAGCTTGAACACCTTGTTATCATAACCATAACATGTTTAGATAGAAAAACGCTACTGTTTTATTTGCCTCTATGGGTTCAGATTATCTGTATCAGAGCATATCATTCCATATTTTCTTATACATGGTCGTTCTAGGATTCTAGCTAAGGGTCTTTGAATTGCTGCATTGTTTTGAGACAACGATTTTTGTTCTCTGTTAGTGCCTTATAAGAAGTTCAGATAAGATAGACTATCATGCTTTGCATCATTATAAAAAAAAATCATGGAGCTGATACTGTTTGTTTTCTTGGTTTTTGATAACTGATAAAAAACGCAGGATGTTTGTAATTATAATGCAAAGTGAACTATTTGAGAATCTACCAAAAAGTCCTATCTAAGTTAACATATTACCCCCTAATTTGTTTTCAAGCAAAAGCCTTTTCTTGTAGAGTTCTATTAGGCCTGTTATGCTATATAATTAACTCCTTGAGTTAATCAAGCATGCGTTCAGTCTTCTCCGTGGATTGAGTTGCTAATATGAATGTGCACTTGTCTGAATGGCTCAGTCATGTCAAGCTGCGTAACATGCAATATCTCGATATTTTACATGGCAATTGATATTGTAAAGGGGAATGTATGAGGCTACGACCTGAACATCAAACACCAAGAAAGTCTGACATAACTGAAGTGTTAAGTAGGTTCATAACAGTCATGTCCTAGTACCTTTTCTCGTCCTGTGGGTATACTATGTCAGCTACGCTTTAAGGATCTTCAACATCAATATCTGTAAACTTCTCCCCACTTCTTGCATGTCTTCCTTATCCTAGTTTAGTTGACATGCACATGTTTCTTCCTTTTCCCCTACATTATTTCTGGACTGTTGAGCTGTTTGTAGACTGATAGTCTGTTCTTCTTTCGTATATTTTTCATGCTGTTTTTTAACCAGTGGCTCTCCACTTGCTTCTTTGGGTCTTTGCAGGCTCTCCCTATATTCCTTGACAGGATTTTCAATCCTGTTCTTGCTGTTGTCTTGTCAGTGACATTTGTTCTTGCTTTTGGAGAGGTACTGCAACATATGTGCAAAAATTAATATTTCTGGCTCATGCAGTCTGATTGATCATTCTATTTGGACAACCAGGTTATACCACAAGCAATATGTACTAGGTATGGGCTGGCGGTGGGTGCTAGCTTTGTATGGCTTGTACGCATCCTCATGGTCATCACCTATCCTATTTCTTACCCTATTGGGAAGGTAAAATCATAAAAATTACTTCACTCAATTCAAAATGTCCTAGTTCATACTGTTAAAATCCTTTGAAGCTTCTCTACTGCATGAATTTTGAATTCCAATGATAGACTATAATACGGCCTGTGCTCACAGCTCCCAAGTCATCTCTTTGCTCAGTTTGGTGCCATACTCGACGGACATGGTTGCAAATTGAGATTTTGATAGCTTGTCTGCTAGTTGTTTCTTGTTTCTATTCTTATTAGCCCTGCCCCTCGTCGATGGAGTTAGCTTAAGTATCCAACATTACTTCACCTTCTATTTTCAGCAACCTTGTCAGTTTGTATAATTAGTTTTACGGAAGAACATATAATTCTGTTTATGTATCCTTTGTTGTGTGTTGTAACTTGACCCTAGTGCCAATGGATGTCTCGAGCAAGAAAAAACAGTTACTAGGAATTTGACTGACATGTCTTGATGGGTTTGTCTGCAACAGAATAATAAAATGATTTTGAAAGAAAGTGCTTGTTAGTCATGGTTCTATACTAGGTAGGCAGTTTTGGTGGGTTTAAAGATCATCTTAATATTTCCAGACATTTGTTTCCAGTTGGAAAAAAAATGGCTTATTCTGTAGTCCGTGTATTCTTATACTATAGTTCTTTCTTAATGACTGGCCATTAGTTCCACAGACAAGTGATTCTATTCCTTGATGATTGGCATACTTCTTTATGGTTTATGTTAACGATTTACTTCTGTGTCCATGCATTTAATGAACCGTTTGCTTTAGCTGGCTAGTTGGTACTCCCTCTATCCCGGTTTAGAGGGCACATATAGCAAATCTCTTGGACCTAGGCATTCTCTGATTGGGGCTAATTTGGCTTTGACTAATTCTCTGATTGGTCCTTTCTCTAAAATTAAATGCTTATGTGCCTAGGAGGTGGGAGGATTTTGGGATTGCATAATTTCTAATATGTGTCCTTTAAACCGGGACACAGGGAGTACTATTAACTATCAATGCTTCTATGGCTAAGAGCCATGCAGAATTTGTTGGTACCTTTTTGTCTTTTTCAATAAAAAAGAACATGCTATGTTCATGTAATTGAAATTTGTTCAAATATCTTACATAGTTCAGAACAGTAAATTAGTGTAAATGCTGTTGATTAATTTAACATGTTTTTACCTTTTAGTTAATCACATGGAATAGTATGTAACTTCATCTGTTTTGATACCTTCTTTTGTTCAGAGTTTATTATACTTGATCTGATTTATGTATTGGTGATTGAAGTGATCGAATTTGAACTTCCATTTGTTGGCTTTATTAATTTAAAGGCTTTCCGTGCCTTTTATCTAAAAGGTGATCGAAATTTTATGTTATCTCACAGCTCCTAGACTTTGCTCTTGGTCATGATGATTCTGCGTATTTCAGGCGAGCTCAATTAAAAGCTCTTGTTTCTATCCATGGCAAAGAGGTAACATGGTTTTAACATGTAGATTCTTAAGAAGTATGCATATTTACCAATGTTTCTTAGTCGATTGTTTCCCTCATGGCAGGCTGGTAAGGGTGGAGAGCTTACCCATGATGAGACTACAATCATAAGTGGAGCATTGGACTTGACTGAAAAGGTGTGCAACATCTTCATTGTTTGGTTTCTAATCTTTCTTTTATGATGGAAATTGAGGATTTGCCCCATAGTTGAGGTTCCTTTGTGGATCTGCTCTTATTTATATCACGGCTGATCCTATACCCCTAAAGTTCCTGTGCCACGTTAGATTTTCCTATGTCCTTTATACCCACTTTTAATCCTGGCTGTACCGAATCAATCTAAACTTTGGGCAAATGGGGGTAGAATGTTCTCTTCGAGTGGTTTAAAGGCGGGGAAGGATTAAAATTGAGTTTAATAATAAACTTGGTGGACAATCCTCTATCCCGATAGTAACTTTGGGGCATAAGATTGAATATCAATGTAAAGAAGGACAGACCCTCCAAGGCACATCAACTATAGGGTAAATCTGAATTGATGATTTATTTTGATGAAATGAAAGACAGATCCTCACTGAGAATCATTAAGATTGAATTCCAGTGTAAAGCAGGACAGATCCTCCAAGGCACATCAGCTTAGTGGTCACTGAGATTCAGAAAGATTGAATTTTATTTATTCGAATTCCGCTGAGCTCTCACTGTATCGTGTATGCAGACCGCCGAAGAAGCTATGACACCTATAGAATCAACTTTCTCATTAGATGTGGACTCCAAGTTGGATTGGTAAAGTTTCCTCGGAAAAAAGTTGGATTGGTAAAATTGCAATTCCATTTTATACACCATATTCTTACTGGTGTTCCTTATTACCATCGATCCTACGTCTTGTGACACCTTGTTAATCTTTTCTTAAATCTTTGTTGTCCTCTTAATAAATAAATACACGTGAGTTTCCATGGAGCAACAAACGTGCATATTGAAGCATTGCTCAAAATACGTTCCTAATCCCAGGGAAAGTAGGATATGCATGTTTTGATTAGCACATGTATTCATTACGAAGCTGTGGACCAAAATATATACACCTAGATGTGTGATAAAAAATATGTAGGAAACCCCTTGTAGACTACATGCATCTTGGAGGCAAACAATTAAGGCTGGGTTGTGCCTCCACCTAAGCACTTTGTTGAATATCAGCTTCTGTCATTGAGGGGTGATGGAGGAAAATGGACCATCACTGATTAAAACCTTTACATGAGTAGATACTTTGTAGCTTTTGTGCTTTGACTCGAGTACTCTTGTGCTTTTGTGGATTTTGGTCAGCGTGTGTATGCCCATTGACTGCCGGTAACGAAGTTGAAGCATATTAGTTTAGATTCGTTGAAGTGTTCAATTCCTTCAGCTGAAAGGTTGCAGTGAGCAGTTCTTATTGTCTGGCTGTGCCATCTTTTTCTTGGGATTTTGTTGTTGCCTATTGCAAGTCCCCATTGCATAGCTCCTGACTGAAGTTTATTTCTGTTTTCTTTATCTGTGGATCTGAACTTAGGTGATGTCATCTTTTATGGTTTGACCTAGATAATTAATAAACAACCGTGAATAGTATATAGCCTGAGTATTCAGGGAAGCAATTGCTAAAATTCTTATGTACTTGTATTTACAGGGAAGCAATTGGCAAAATTCTTGCCCGGGGCCACAGCCGTGTGCCTGTGTATTCAGGGAATCCTAGAAATGTTATTGGTCTCCTGTTGGTAGGTTAAAATGATGCCATGGAGTATTGCACGATGATCTGTTGTTGTTTATGACTTCACTAACTTAGCACTATTTAAACTTAATCAGGTGAAAAGTCTTCTGACAGTTCGTGCTGAAATAGAGACGCCAGTGAGTGCTGTTTCCATCAGAAGGATTCCAAGGTATACACCCCAATTATGCTGTAATATATACTGGGGAGCATTTCTGTTTCAAAATGTCATGCAATTGTTTGATAGCATAAGTGTCTCCATTGCTATATTAATACTGGTATAAATATTCCGACAAACAGTTGGTGAACATTAATCTTTTCCAGGGTTCCTGCAGACATGCCTTTGTATGATATACTGAACGAGTTTCAGAAAGGAAGTAGTCATATGGCTGCTGTTGTGAAGGCAAAACCCAAGAATGTACCAGCTCCTGATAAAACTGAACCATATATGGAGGCAGCTGTGGCAACAGACCTGACTGCACCCTTGCTATCCAATACTGATGACAGGGCAGATATTGTGATTGTTGATACTGAAAGTCAACATAACGTGCAGGTTGATAGAAACAAAGCCTACTCAATGCAGCCGAATGATACACCGTCAAACACAGTTGCTAGTATATCAGAAGATATAGATGATAGTCCAGTCATTGGTATCATCACACTCGAAGACGTATTTGAAGAACTCTTGCAGGTAAGCTGTAACAGACTAAATTGCTATTTTTTGGAACACAGCCTTGCCATTTTCCTGATTTGTGGTGGACAACTGCATGTGCAGTTATGAGCAGAAAAGCACAACACATATGGCGTAAATGGAACAGATAAATTGAGCTGCATAAGGCTTTGTCTTGCAACTGCCAATTTAACCTCAACTATATTGTACATTGAGCAACAAATATTTTATCCTCAGGGAAAGAGATGTGTGGTTTCATGATAATCTACATAATTCAGTTTAATCATTATTTTTGTCTGTTGCTTGTATGGTTTACATATGGCCAAGCTTGTGCAGATAACACAAGTAAATATCAATCAAGTTTTGTCCTTTCTTCTAGAGTGTCCCTCTTTCATTATAATGGAGTTAATTATGTTGCCCACGACATCCCACCGGTTGGGAAAACTACTTGTATAAATCGATTTTGGTTTCCTTTGGTCTTTGCCGAGCACAACCTACTCAATGACCATCTCTAACCACTTCCCTACTCGGATTGCCAGGACTGTTTTTAATTGTTTTCAGAAGTTCTACGATTGGTATTATATATCTACCCACTAAGCTGATAAATGACCACCTTACCTCTAACCACATCTATACTCCAGATTGTCATGTTTGTTTATACATTGTTTTTAGGAAGTCCTAGTCGTGGTGTTATAAATCTACGCTGAAGTGATAAATTATTCCAACTGGAAGTGGTGTATTTGTGAAGTTCCTAGTATCGGTTCAAACTTCTTCAGTTTCTCACCATATGACTTTGGGATTTTACAGGAGGAGATAGTTGATGAGACAGATGAATATGTTGATGTTCATAAAAGGTATGTCTAATCCTTACAGGAACTACATGCTCCTGGCATTCTTCAACTTCTGCCAATTATATACTCAATGCAACCTAATTCTCTCCCTCACAGGATCCGAGTGGCAGCTGCTGTTGCCGCATCAGCAGTTTTAAGGGCTCCATCTTATCGGAGATTAGTCAATCAAAAGGCTGCAGTAAGTGCCACTTTTATTTATGATATGGGTCGATTAAAAATTTATATACTCTATATTCTAGTACCCCGTGAATATGCATGTTTGGGTTTTCATTCGTTTTGATTTGTTAGAAATGGTACTCCCTCTGACCCAAATTAGTTGACTTAGATTTGTGTAGATTCGACTGTATCTAGACATGATTTAGTATTAGATACATCCGTATCTTGACAAATTTGAGTCAACTAATTTGGGTCGGAGGGAGTAGTAAAATTTTGGTAGAGGGTAGGTATGAATACACATGTTCTCGAGGAACAAAGGGTCAGTATGAACACAAATGTTGTTATCTTGATTAGCTGGTCTTTGTTAGTCTAGTAGGAAACTGATCACGAGATTTAGAGGTAATCACCCCATGTGTAAACTGCGTTTTACAACATATGAACTGTAGTTAGAGGCTTCCATGACATGTATGGCCAATGTACTTACCCAAAGTTGTCTAGAATTCAATCACAACCCTAACATGTGTTGTACAGTTGTATGTATATCTCATTCTTCACTGAGGATATTAGCAGCTTATATTCCGATCCATATTTACAATCACCTAATCTGTTTTGAAGATATTTGTTGTTTCCTAATAACAGTTTTGTGTTTCCATGAATTTCTGGTGGAAGACGCTAAGATGTTTAACATTGCCTTTCCTTTAGGGGACGCTTGGTCAACCAGAACAGCCTACTGGGATTCTGAAGAAACCTACTGGTGATTCAAATCCGCCAAAACATAAAGTGGTCCTTGTTGAGCGTCATCTATAAAACGGGAGGTAGTTTAGATCTATCACATCAATACAGCGATGGAACAGATGGTAGCTAAATGAGATTTTTTTTGGCATTCTTGATTATATCTTCTGCAAGCAATAAATGCAACTCGTCTTGTAAATTTCAACTGGCGCTATGTGCTTTCCTTGTGATGAACTTTTGAATCTGTTCAGTACTGCAACAGTGACAACTACTTTTGCTTGGGAATCATAAACTTGGAATGGCAGTGAATGGGGTTAACATGTGAATAGCATAGGGGACCTTCAGCTGTACACATAGCCCGTCTGTACAGAGGCCGAGATAGTGGCATTATCTTTATACTCTTATCTAGCTAGGCAAAACTCCTCGAAACAGGATTCCGCTCCGTTTTATAAATAAAACAACCATGTTCTAGCTAGTCAAAACTCGCAAGACAATGTTGCTCTCCAAAAAAAAGGAAGCCTACTATATTAGATGGTAGCTCAGGGTGCAATCAGAGCTACGCTAACGGGCAAACTTTTCTTGTGGTTAGCAGTCCAATACTGGATCTCGACATCTGACCGTCGGACCAGGCATGGGTTACATGACCCACATCGTTGTGGACACTGGACAGGCACTTGGAGTCAGCTATTCTATACCTACGAGCGCCGATTCTGCGCAGGAGTGGTGGACAAGGGAGCATACAAGATTTCAGGAGAAAAGAAAGGATTTGATTCGACACATTGGTTTGCACCGTGGAAAGAATGGTTGGTGCTTCAACAATGTGCAGCGCCAGCGTACTGCCGGCGATCTGGCAGGCAGTGCTGAGAGAGTGATGTTTTGGTACTCTTAATACATAGCCCAAAAATTCGTATTTCGAAGCTTCACAAAAATTTGACATATCCAGAGCTTGCAGCCTTGCACAGTAAAATCTTCTAACTTATACTATTCATCAGCAACTTTGTCTTTTTTGCCCAAGTTACATACTTTCAAGTTTAAGTTTGAAACTTGCTACGCACATACGTGCATCCATCCTCTACATAAAAAAAAATTCGTATTTATTTTATTTTATTTAGTATATTTCGATTTTACTGTTCATCCAGGTTCCATAGTACCATAGTTTTAAAAACCGAACCGGTTCGGTGGTTTAACCGGAAAAAACCTGAACCGATGACCTCGCCGGTTTTTTAAGAGGCACCGGTCCAAATAGCAAAAAACCAGGAAAAAAGAAGAAGTTGCAAATGAAATCGAACTCAAGACCTTATCCTAGATAGAAATAGCACCACATAAGACCCAATACCACTTGAACACACCATGTTTTGTGATTAAATATTGAAATATACGCTTAATCTATTTTTTATTGTCATTTTATTCCGATTTTTGCTTAAATTTTAATTAAAAGGAACAGTTTTTATCGCCATCGAACCGAATGAACCACTGGTCCGACCAGTAAAAACCTGAACAGATAGCCTCACTGGTTCGATCACCGGTCCGGTTTTTTAAACTATGCATAGTACCCATGTGCCAAAAATTTACTCTCGGGGCCGGAATTACACAGGTGAATCGGCGTCTCCCCAAAGGCATCTCAGCAGCTTGAATTCATCCAGCACTAGGAGCAGGAGTTATAGATCATAGTCTACTCTCTGTTTTTTTCTTTTTTTTTGGAGTTTCTTGGCCTTTTTCTGTAGTCATCTTGTGTACTACTCCCTCCGTTTGTAAGACCGTCTAGATATTTCAAAGTAGACCAAATTCAAACTAAAATGGGTGAACCTAAACAAGAAAATGCGTCTAGATAAGGAAAGTTAGAAGGTCTTCTAACTTTCTACTATTAAATAAATTCCTCAGGTGCTTGTTAAAATGAAGGTACAGCCATTTTCCACTGGCGATACATATACCACGAGAGGAACAGTCAAAAATAGGATCCCGACTACAGCTCTCTCAAAAACATCCAGATACAATTTCTCCGTTTAGACAGCCTCAACAGGTTTGCTACACCTTATTTCTCATGTATGACAGTATAGAGTGAATAGCAGCCAGAAGGAAAGAAAAAACCATCATGTTTCATTGGCTGAAGAAGGTGAGAGCCAAGGAGCCTCAGTTTGATTTAGTGACATCATGAATAGCATTAGCCAAGTAGGCAACGTTTCCTGTTGTTACACCAGCCATGCTGAAAAGACACGATACAAACAAAGTTAATACTCTGATATACACAAAGGCAACAGCCGAATAAACTGTTCCCTGCACAAAGGCATCAGCGGAATAAACTGATCCCTGTAACAACAACAAAAAAAAGAATACATACTCCGTGCTGAATAGTACTGGTTGCTCTTATACCTTATTCTCCCGTTGCGGGTCATGTAAATATGGTATTCATTTGTCAACCGATCAACTTGTTCAGGTGTCATCCCACTGTAGCAGAACATTCCAATCTGCACAAATATACAAAGCAGTTAATTTATACGATAATCAAATTCGCAAAAAAAAAGTCCAAACAAATGCAGTTATACAAAATAAACGCGTGGGGTAGTTGTTGCGGCAGAACATTCTTGTCCAGGTAAAGAAATCAGCACCATACAAAAGATTGGTCTGCACCCGTACTTAGGACATCAGTAGTGTGTACAAGCACTATGCCTCTAAGCTTGGTGTATAAGAGACTGAATTTAACTGACTTTTCCCAGTTTTGAGACGGAAAGCTCAAGTGCACCTTTATTTCTCAGATTAATTATACCCAGACATAAAAGTAACTAATCGGTAAATTCATGCTTCTAGTTGATTTGACAAACTGTTGGACTCAAGAAAAGCCAGATCAAAAGGACCTTGACTTTTGTAAATAATATATATATATTCTAAACCCCCATGACCCCCATGACCCACCTGCCCCTTGACATATGTTTCCTGGATCGTTGTTTGGTAATTTGACACGGCTGTGGCTTGCCAGACTTTATTAGCAACATAGCCCACAAATCGTAGAATCATTTTTCACATCTGAGTTTCCACAAAAAGTGAGCCACACTTGCTTAAACTTAGTTATGGCAAGGTACTCAAAAACAAAGCAGGCCCTTAAATGCATTAAAATGTAGTCTATGATGGACCAAATTCTCCATGACTACAAGATTATGGTACAACACAAATATGCTTACAATGACCTTGGATGGGACGTTAGGATTGCTAGCATTGTACTCCCTCCAATCCATAATATAAGATGTTTTAGCTTTTGTGAAATGAATGTATCTAGACATCTTTTAGTGTGTAGGTTCACTCTGAATCTACACACTAAAAGATGTCTAGATTTTGGAGTACTATTTACCTGATTGGTAACATGCTCCCAAGATAAAGGTGAACCTAAGCTTTCGAGATTCTCCCGAAGTGCCTTCCGCATTCCAATGATACGATCAGCCATACCCTAGAGACAATCAGACTTGTTAATAAACAACTTTCTTTACATACCACATAGATTTCATTTAGGAGCTTTAGATAGTTTAGACAACTAATCAACAGTTTACCTTGACCTCTGTCAACCATAAGCTCTTCAATTCTGGATCATTAAGGATAATAGAAACAACCAACGCACCATGCACAGGTGGGTTGCTGTACATTGGTCTTGCAATCTGTTGCAATTGGCTCTTAACAGCAACTGCTTGCATCTCATCCTCGCATAGAATACTGCAATTGCAGTAGTAGCAAATCAAAAGATAGCAACAACCATGATATCATTTAAAAAATATGTTTTCTTTGTAGAGTTATGAACTTTGCTATACTTAGGAAGCATTCTGAAGTGAAAAACTTATAGTATTTGTTTTATTTGAAATGCCGTGTGTCTTGAGGAATCCAACAATCTCTGACAGGCCATATTTATTTTTATTTTGGACAGAAAGCCATACTTAATTTTTCAAGAACATGCATGTTGTATTCTGTGAGGAACACAAATTACTCAAACTAATAGCCATGGTAATAGCATTGTGATTAATGTTTCAACTGTAACTAACGCTGGTCGAGTGAATACCTCAGACACCCTGCTCTCTGTCCATAAAGACCCATGTTCTTTGCATATGACTGAGCACATCCAATCTGGTGTCCATCTTCAAGGAATATACGGATTGCCTTGGCATCTCTCTCTGGATCACCACTAGCAAACCCTTGGTATGCCATGTCAAAGAATGGGAAATGGTTCTTCAACTGAAGAAACACAAAGGGTGAGATATGTAAAAGCATATCCCTTAACTAATGGCAAGCCAATATACAAGCAACACCATTGTCTGTTTTTTTTCTCTTTATCCTTACCTTGAACTGATAGGATATCTCTCTCCATTGTTCCTCCGTAGGATCTACCCCAGTAGGATTATGGGCACATGCATGAAGCAAAAAGAACGAACCATTTGGAGCATTCTGCAGATTAACAGAGAAAATCAGAAGAGAACATAAAATGGAAGCAACTATAAAACAATTTAAGCTGTCAACATGCCAGAATCAGTTGGGGAATGCTGAATCTTCCTGTGTTTTAATTTCCAAAAATCGAACACACTAGGTATTATATCACAGAAAACATATATGAATATAAAACATCTCAAAGTTGAGAGGCGGAATAAGTAACATGACAAGGAGTTGATTCTATAGCTATGTTGTTTTACAAAACTATAAATGTATAGGACGGAGCAACAGTGCAAAGATGTCAATAAGAGCAATATGTAACTAAAATCATACTCCAGAAATGGACCACCTTGATATCATCCATCAATCCTGCGAAGTCAAGCCCTCTCGATTCCGGATGATAATATGAGAATGTCCTCTGTGGCACTTGAGCATCCCTCCAAATATTATGGTGGCTGGGGAAGTTTGTGACATTGATATTAGCTACTACAGATGTAAAGCAAGTGAGAGGACAGCTGCTTAAAGAATCCTGTCTGACTGCCGTAGGGGGCAGCATAAGGTAAGATGAACTATTTCTCATACAAAGTACACGTGGGTTTACTGAAAATCCTTCTCTTATATCTGAGAAGTGAACAAAAAGAACAATCAATGTCGCCGCAGAAATCTAACTTACTTGGACCATGTTGGTGTAGGTATGTAGATCTGTGAATCGGGCAAGAAACGCTTCTGGAAATCAGCGAAGAGCCGGCATGCACCAGTACCTGAAAGGGCCTGCACTGCTGCAATTCTCTTATCTTTGATGAAGTCGGAGTCCTCTCCGTATGCCAGCTTTAGTGACTCTTCAATCATCTTGATACATCCTCCCATTGGAAGGTACTCCCTGTTGTGCAAAGATAGTCATCATAAGTTCGAGATTCGCGGAAAATTGGGAATGTCCAATAATAGCAAGTTTTTAACACTGATACGGTGCAGTACCAACCACAGGGCAAAATGTCTAGGGTGAAAAATCATTTTCATGATAAAGCAGCCAAGAAAAGGATCTGACTATCATCCTCAGTACAGAACATGTAGATGTATATAGATCCAAAATCGATGTCCTGCCAGGCTGAAAACAACAGATGCGTTCAGGCATATTTTGGGCCCATATTAAGATGAAGGCGACACTGAGTGACTAATCGACCACCAAACATACCCAACATCTAACATGCTACATCTCCCTAAACCCCACGAAAATGAACAGGGTTCTTGCCACTGAACTTCTCAATCCGCAGATGCAGAGCAAGCAAGTAGCTAAGATTCGTACAACTAGCCACGGCGACGTCCGTGTCCATTCAAGCACGGCATCAAACCTGGCGGATATTCGGGGCAGCAAGGAGCCAAAGAGGGGATCTCACATGTTGAGGTTGCCGGCGATCCGGCGCTCCGCCTCACGCACGCAGTCCAGCACGACGGGCTTGCCGTTGTCGTCCCGGTAGGCGCCCTGCAGTTTCGTCCAATCAGAGACCACCACCCCAAATGTTCAGAAACAGAACCAGCCGGGATTCGGATCGAACAAGCAAGCTGTGAGAGGTGAAACACGTACGACGCCGACGTTCACTTTGTCGGGGGACGGGTCGGCGAGGAAGGCCTCGGTGACGCCGAGGATGGGGTCCTTGGGCGCCGGCTCGACGTGCCCGAAGAGCGACGCCATCGCCCTCGCCGGCGCGCCCGCCAGCAGGGGCAGGGGCCCGCGCCGACGGATCGCGGAGGCCGCGCGGTGCAGCGCCATGCCTGACGGGCGGGTAGGTGGTGGTGGTGGTGAGCTTGAGAAGGGGCGGAGAGGAAAGGTAGAAATCTGTGGGTTCTGTCTGCCTCTTCGTTGCGGCGGTGGTTTTGCACGGAAGATGGGAGGAGAAAAAGGTGTTTTGTTCCGACGATTCCTCCTCTCCTCCTCCTCGATGCGCGGGCAGCGCCGGCGCTTGACCCGCTAGCTGGCCACTGTTACGCTCCACTGTTTTTTACCGTTCCACTGCTAGCTTGTGTACTCTTCTGGGGTTGACCGATAGTCTTTTGTTACTCTGAAATGGAGAAGGAGAAATATTTTTTTCTAGAGCACATTGATATTCCCTACAGAAATACTCCCTCGGTGCCAATCTTGATAAATTCAAGTTATTTATTTTGGGACGGAGGGAGTACCACCGTTTGTCTTCTCCTAATCAGACCCAACTACGATACATTGCCAAGTGTCTTACCACGCACCATCAACAAATGACCCGACAAAACCTCCTACCAAGAAAGACGAGGAGATGGAACACGGAGCTGTAGGACACGTCACGGTCCAAGCAAGACACCATCATAGCAAGACAAAAACTCCGAGGCAACCCGGACCAACACACTTCCCCACTATGTACCTAAGAGATGGCGAGTAGAAGACGGGATCCGTCCGAACTCGGGGAAGGCGTCGACTAAGCTGCATCCGTCGTGCCGTACATTGCGCCCCAGAAGCCCACACCCTATGGTAGCCAACACCAGTAGCGCATCACATCGCCCCCAACCATCGCCCAATGTCACATCAGCCGGATAGCCAAGACAAACATCTTCAAGAAGAGAACAACATCATCGCGTTGTTGCCGCTTAATCGAACCCGACCTAGGGTTTCCCCGGCACCGGAGGAGAGGAAGCCACAATTAGGACTAAAACCAAGCCTCCTGGAAGGAAGTGGTGCCCGTGGATGTCGTCGTGGTCGGCATCAGATGACACCGAGCTAGGTTTTCACTCTGGTCCTTCCCGATGACCTAGATGCTATCAAAGCCGAGTGACTTAGGGACGAGGAACGAGGATGAAGCTGCTGGCTTGAACACCACAAGAGAGGCAAGAAGTAGTGTAGGCCTCACCGTCGAAGAAGAGGAGAGCCGGCCATCGCCGGCCTCGATGGCTGCCAGCATGGGCTCGACGGAGGAGGCCCCCCATTGCCAGCCGACCACCACGGGAACCGCAAACCACGCAGCCCGCCGGAGATAGAGCTCATCGCACCGTCTCCACGCATTAAAGTCGTGTCCCGCATATGCCTTGATCGGACCTGACCGCCAGGCTCGACCACGAGCATCGATGGATTCACCACGTGATGTTGCCTCGACCATGTGCCCTCTGCACCACCACCACGCTCCCTCCCTGCACCGTTGCGCATGTTGTCGCACTATCGGGAACCACCGCCGCTGCCTAGTACGCCGACCCTCACGACGAGAGAGAGAGAGATAGAGAGAGAGGGGAGGCAGAGGGAGAGAGAGAGACCTCGCCTCCATCGTCAACGGCGCGGGCTTTGCCCTATCACATCCTACGATGAAGGCGGGAAGAGAGGAGAAGGAGGCCTCCCGATGGTGGCTAGGGCTTGGGCTCTCCGATATCGCACGAGCAGGGGCGACACAGGAGGAAAGGCTCCGTGATGGTTCTAACTAAAACCTCAAGCTAGCAAGTGTCGACCACTGTATGTTGCTGACGCCGCATCAAACTATCAACCGCCATCTAACATCACCTATATTGCGTGCTTTGATTGTATAAACGCCTAGGCAGCATCCACATGACGACATGTCGATGATGATTGGTTGAATAGATTGCACAAGCCAATTAGATTAGTTATGGGCGTGTTTGGTTGTCTGCATCGATACCTACACAAGATATTAGTGATGCGTTTGGTTGCATGAATTGCAGTTGACGTCGGCTTGAGCTAGGACAAGCTAAACTTCATTGATAATGGGAGGGAATCCAAAGAGGCGCTTCTTCAAAGACTGGTGCCGCGACTAGCACAACAATGACAACAAGTCACGTGCATCATTCGTTTGACGATTTACACTGTTCTACCGCATACGTCTTACTTCAATTCAATTTTATAGTTTTGAAATTGCAGTGTTCACTATTACTTAGATTCACACACTTAACATTTTGTGTAGCCACATTGAGATTCTGCACACTTATACTAAAGTAATATACATTGTTTACTAATCTAGTCATTTGTTCAGAATATTTAAAAACTTTAAAATATAATGTTTGAATTTTAAAAATAAAAGGCTCACTAGAGCCTCCATTTAGAGATTCCAATGAGAAAAAGGTAATTACTAGTCATATCACATCTTGTGCTCCATTGCTTCACGAGCTATATAGGTGGTAAAGATGAACAAGATAGACAACATTATAAAAGATAATCCAAGTGGAAAATTTGTGCAATGTTATGCCAAACTATATAAAAGAGCATCTCTTGCGGATCCCTTACAAAAACTAAACCGCAAATGTCCTTCTACCTTATGATTTTGGGCCAAAAACTACCCCGATCATATCCCGTAAGATGGCCTAAACCGTAAAATGTTTTATGTGAAACCCTAAAACTACCCCACGGTACCGGATATCCACGGGTTTGGGGTGTGTTTTTGTAGTTTCCTGAAAATACACATGTCTACATTTCTCCACCTATCCTCTCTCTTGCGCCACAACTATTAGGTACCTAAGTGTGGTTTTGGTAATTAATGATAACCCCTATGGACTAATGTTTTAATTGAGTTTTATATGAAGGAATCCTCCATAGGTAATGCTTGAATTCCATGTATTGGATGTAAGGTTGGGTTCCATGAAGATAAATATATATCTTGAGTATTGACATCAGGATCATCGATTTAAAGAGATGAACTCAATATGAGCAATAAGATGATAAAAGAAGATGGAGTTTTTGTGTGGAACTCAAAGGAATCTATGCTCTAACTTATGTCTTAAGACATGAAGTATCAAGATCTTGACAGCTTGATTCCAAGATAAGAATTCAATATATGGCTCTAAGTTGATGTCATGATAGACTTATGTATTGAGATATGGCTGACCAAGACTTAGATCATGCAATCAAGTGAAGAATTATTTATGTACCTCAAGGGATTGTTGAAAGGATTTGAACGTTGCCTAGAGAGGGGTGAATATGCGTTTTAAAATAATTACGGTTTAGGCTCTAATAAATACGAATAAAAATAGTGTTTAATTTATCAAATACAAAACCTAAATTCACTAGGTTCAACTAAGTGCAACAATAACTTATGCTACGCAAGACAAGCAACAGGGTGATAGCAAGATATAGTACTTCAAGCACAAAGGCTATCACAATGTAAAGTGCATAAGTAAATAACTCGGCTATAGAAATAACCGAGGCACACAGAGACGATGATTTTATCCTGAAGTTCATTTCCAAAGAAGCTACTTCTCTATTGGAGAGGTGCGACAGTGTAATGCTCTTCAAACGTCACAAATGGATCACCTTGAGGTGTGGTGTCTCGACGCACACCCAATGCCACACAAGGATTCACCCCGAGATGCGGAGGCACACCACGTACCTACGCCACAAAAGGCTCATCTTATTCTATCATGTACGCACCACAAAAGACAGGCACACGGTCAACTATGGGACACTTGAGTGCGGTCATCGAACCACCACAAAGGTCGATGATGGGGCAAACTTCACAACTCAATTGGAGGCTCCCAAGAAACACCACAAAGGCCACCAACCATATAGGGTTCCAAGAACCCAAGAGTAACAAGCTCGTAAGCTTTCACCAACCGATTCTCCGTAGAGAACTCAAACCAATCCGCCTAATGCAATGACAAGTCCTTCATTCCCAAATTCAACCAAAGCTACAAAAACTATTGAGGGGATAAGAGAGGAAGAACACAAGAAGAGAACACCAAACTCTCCAAGATCAATATCCCAAGGTTTCCTTCACAAAGAAGGGATTTGGTTTGGTAGGGTTGTAGATCTAGATATCCTCTCTCAAATCCCTCAAAAAGATGCAAGAATCATAGGAGGATGATGGGGATAGGAAATGCTCTTGAAGGTCATCAATGGAGGAGACGGAGAGAGTAGAAGAGCTAGCAAATGGACCAAACCCACAAAGGGGAAGCAGGGGCCTTAAAAAGGTCTATCCAGATCTGACTGTTTGAGACATTTACGTGCATGGTCGCTACTTTCGGCCATTGGCTGGTAGTACCGCCTGCACAACCCCAACTTCTCTCCAGTCACGGAAGAGTGTTGATAGTATAGGAAGGATGTACTGCTCGAGCTAGGCCGGAACTTCCGGCCGGCACTATCGGTCCACTTATGGCCAAGTTCTGATAAAATAAGTGAGGCAACCTAAGAGGTTACTGCAGGGTTACCCCGGGCCATCGGTACTGACCCGGTGATGGATGTGAAATATAGCCATCTTTATCGGCGTTCAAATCTTATTTTAAGTCAAGAAATTGACCGAATAACTCTCTAGCCTTGCTACTAATGACTAATTATTGCAAAGATGTGCAAATCCTTTTCTTGATTTGTCATGTGCAAAAAATCATGCCTTTATGACAATATCAGGAGCAATTACTGAAGAATATCTCGTTACCAGCACAACCAAGTCAACCATGGTCGAAAAGACGCTTCTAGAGCACGTAAAGAGCATCGTCATGGGCGAGTCCTGCTCGTACCATCTGTCAGTACTACATATCAGAGCCTCCCTTATGTCCAACCAAGCTAGTTATGTGAAGGAAGTGACACCATTCAAGGAGAGACACACCCTCCAACAGCTACAAAAGCCATTCGCCATTCACATCTCATCCATCCCACACCGAAGGAGATCCACACCATCATAGTTCATCGCATCCATCTCCTACCTCCTTCATATCCATAGCCATTGTCTTGTAATAAAGATCTTCTTGCCAATTGGCAACCATTATAAGAATATTTGATTTCAATCTAAGTATTTTGTCAATGATTCAATTGTTGATCTTGTTATTATGAGTGAGTAGTCCTCATGGGCTACGGGTTGGGGTGAAGCGTTGCATTGTCTCTGTGCATCTAATTCTGTGGGAATATTGTGTAGTGATTGGATAAGAGCTTTGTTATCTTGTATCTTTGTCTCTACCTCGATCCGAGGACTTGTAGGTACCCAAGACCCTGTGGATTGATCAAGGTCTGAGGTGAAATGAGTGGAGGGCGGTGTTTAACACGTGAAACCCCAGTGACAGCAAGGGGGTATGGTATTCACTTAGTGATCCGCTTGGGATCAACAGTAACATCGCCAATCTTAAGGCTTTGGTCTGCTTTACTTAATAATCATTGTAACCCGTGGTTTTGTGGTATGACGATTGTATTAAGAGATTATTGTCACCTATGGTTTTATGTGCTCTAGTAGCTAGGGATGTACTGCCCACAATTCCTATCATTATTAGATCATTTTACACATGATTGTGCTTAATCTTATTTCTATCCCATTTGTATGCATAGTTGCAGGTGAATCTTCAACCCTGGCCTATCTCCATCACTGAAAACAACCAAAAGATACAAAGTAAACTAGAAAGATCCAGTAAACAAAAAACAAAATTAATCAGCAAGTCTTGTAGAAGTTCTTCAATTCCTTTTAGAAATTGTATCCCAAGGTTTGATAAACCTAGGTATTTTCTAGGGGAAAAGCTACTATACTGCATCCATAATCCAGATCGAAGGTATCACACGGTACTTCCATCGGTACTACCGGGGAACAAAATTGTCCTAGCGGTACTATCGGTGGCTGGGCGGTACTCTTGGTCCTGTTAATTCTACAGAACCAATATTGCAAAAACTTGACCATCCGAGTTTCGAATGGGATGGAACCAATTTTGTGATAAATATTGGATACCACCAAGAAAGAAAATACCAAGTATAAATATGTGAGAAACCTCCTAAGGTGAGGAGCTATAAAACCTGCAAGATCAAAAATACAATAAGATATACATGGGAAATCTGTTTTTGATGAACCAGAGCTTGTTATGAAGATAACCACAAGCTCTAGATCCTCACTTGGATAAGTTCCAAATAACAACCAGAAAAGTGGACGTAAAGAATACAAAGGTTTGAGCTCTCTTCGAAATATATTATTGAGTTACTCACTCGAGATCCCCTCTTGATAGTATGACTATCTATCCTAAACCCGGTCTCCCAACAAACAAGAAGAGACCGACACAAGATAAAACCTATTAAGATCATACCTTTTCCTTGCACATTCCACATGAGCTTGATGAAGATGATCTTGTCCTTCTCAAGATAAAACACCTTTCTTGATTGCTCGCGCTTGCACTTGCTTGATGAAGACTTGCGAATTGCTCCCCCATACTCCCGTGGGAGAAACTATTTTGTGTACTTGTCTCCGTATATTCATGATCTTCTCGATATGGATCATCCTTAACTTGAACTTCAATTCTTCTTTGAGTGTTGAATCATCTTGAATCAACTCTTTGCACTTCGTCTTGATCAACCTTGAAACATCTTCTTACTTCAACATGATTCCAATAGGCTCAGTTCTCACAACACCTTGAATATCTCCTTAGACATTGCTTATTCTTCTTCATTTCTTCATCCATCAAACTTGAAGCCAATGCTAGTACAAACAATGACAATGGATAATTAATACAAGTGTAAATCAATGCAAACATTAGTCCATAAAGATTGTCATTAATTACCAAAACCACATATGAGGGAACACATGCACTTTCAATTGTGATATAGCATGAGAAGATAGAAGGGTGAACAAATTGAAGAGCAAAGTGTTTATTTAAGTTGGTCAACACATAAAGCATAAATAATGTACCATGTGGGGTCAATCTCGTGGTATGGTAAACTTTTTCAATTATGCTTTAACCCATGATCTATGTGCATTGCGTTTCTGTGTGGGGTTAGATATCTTTCCATGGGCATGCATCAAAAGTAAGATTCCATATATCCCATGAAAGGATGACATCAAGTGGTGATTGTCATCAAGGATGAGAAGAACAAGTTCAAGACGAGCATCTCAAGAAGATCATATGCTTTAAGATTGTCATCCATTTCGTAATGGACATGTGTGAAGATGTGCTTTAATGAAGCTATCCAATTATGGTTTATAGGGAAGCAAATTGTGAGTCTTCACCAAGCAAAAATGATCAAGTCAAGCATTCTGACTTGAATAAATCATAAAGCATCATCATCAAGATCAAGCAGGATGCACAAGGCAAAGGTATGGCCTTGCTAGGTTTTAATTTGGTCTTAAGATGTTTTTGGGAGACCGGGTTATAGGATAGATAGTCACACTATCAAGAGGTACTTTTGGTTGAGTAACTTAATTGCATTATAATAGGGAGCTCGATCCTTGCATATCCCTATTTTTGTTACTTCTTGGTGTTTCTCTATGCGAGTTTCTTGAGCTTGTTGCTAGCTTTTCAACAAGTCCATGTTGCATTGAAAACAGAATTCATATGCATCTTCTATTGCATTTTCGAGTTTGGGGTTTTATCGGTTATTCGTTTATGGAGGTTTCATACCTCTCCACTCTTGGTGTTTTATATCTTGATATTTCTTGGGTTTTATATTTTCATTAGGTATATATTGTTCTTAGCTTTTCAAAAAGCCCAAGTTTTTAAAAATCGTAGCATAGATGCAAAATATATCACCTATTTTGCAATTGTTATTTTATGTTGGTCCTGGATCCGGCGTACTAGAGTTGGCCCTAGATTTGGTTTTTCCTGGTTCGGTTTACCAATTGAGACCAACCCTTTTTTCTAGGGGATGACCGTGGGCTCTGGTCCACGAGTTGAACAAACGCATCCAGTTTTCCCTCCAACTATAATTTGGATGTTCCTATATAAGGGGCCTTCTTCCCTAATAGTTTCTATGGTTCTTAGAACGTTTTGAACTCAATTGTTGACCTTCAAAAGCTTGATTCCTCCCTCATACCTCTTAAGTTCTTGCATGTTTTTAGGGGTTTGGAAGATGAAATCTAGTTCTACAATCTTCGTCAATTAGTTCCTTATCTAAGCAAGGGCAACCCATTGGATCTACACCTTGAAGTCATTAGTTTATTTCCACCATTGTTCTTTCTCTCCAATTCATCCCTATCACTTGTTGCTTTTGTGGGATTTTAGAGTGAAGGATTTGAGCACTTTGGTGTTCTTGCTTTGCATTCTAGCATAAGTGTTGATCTCTCCATTTTGATTTATTCAAGTGAGAGGCCGCGAGCTTGTTACTTTTGAAGGGTGACCTCCTAGTTAGCTTGGAAGTTAGTTAAGGGTGACCTCTTCGTGGAATATTGTGAAGAGGCCCAAGATTTTCCCTTTGTGGTATTTCTGAAGTGGTTGTGGAGCTTGTCATCGCCGGGATTGGAGGAAAAGCTAGTTATAGTGAAGGAGTCCTATATTCGTGGAGGCTCAAGGTGAATAAGGTGCCTTCGTGGCATTCAGAAAAACTCATGCTTCCTACACCTCTCCAACTATCGAGGGATTACCCCCGCGTACGCTCAGCCAGTTTAGTCTGTGCTGCCCTGGAGGTACCAGGGGCCGGCTAGCCCTCCTGGGCCCCAGTTGGCTGGATTAGGTCGGGTGGCCACCAAGCACCAATCTCAAACATAAATACCATGTAGGTTGGCCCGCCCAGCCGGTATCCTCAGTATTAGGTTGGTCGGCCCTCTTAGCCAGTCAACCTCAAGACTAGGCTGGATTCCCTACCTAGTCAGTCACCTCGAAGTTAGTACCAGATATACAGGGATCATGATGCAGGCTGCAGTGCCATGCCCTATCCACATCAACAAGACAGAAGATATAAGCCCATATCAGAGACTTTGGCGCCCTATCAGCTACAGTGCCAACGGCTCCACAATGTTGACGTGACTTTTGTTTGGCATGGGACTATGCCCATACGGACCGTCCAGCATGCCATTGTAGCGCATACTCTGTGCCTGGGTCCCACCGACTAGCCCCCACCAGTCGGTCTCAACCTTGTATTCCACACCCCCAGCCAGCATATAAGGGGTGTGAGGGCCTCTAGAGCGAGGTTGATCACTCATCTCTTCCATTTCCCCTAGTTTATTCTCGATACAACTCAAGGAGCATTTGTACTGTGTCTATTGCTCTCGATAGTGAGATCTTGCAGGAGTAGGGATTTTACCTCATCACGAGGGCCCTAAACCTGGGTACACTGTTGTGTCCCTTAGTGCATGATCCCAATCCCGTATGTGGAAACCACTGATTGCCCCTAATTGCTCCCTTCTAAGCCATCCCTGATGGTATTGCCATGTTCCACACCACAACAGTTGGCGCCTACCATGGGGCTCAGCGCAGCGGTTGGAGTCATATTTTGCATGGGACCCCCTCTTGTCATCGGCGAGCGCGTCTCCTCTAGCCTCGTGCTCATGCTCGGCTCCTTCGACTGCATCATCGACAACGCATCTTGCTTTGCTGGAGATACCTTCCCCGAGGAGTTCCCTGGCGAGGTCCTCAGCTTCTCCGACCCACCGCCCAGCTGTGACGTCCCTAGCAGCGCCTTAGCCGGCTGCTATGTCGAGGTCATCATGGCTGGCTTAGCCAAAAACGAGGGTCACCCCATTCTCGAGCGCCGAGGGGATGGAGTCTGTTCCTCCTCCCACGGCCGAGATCCTGACTAGCTAGAAACTTCCATCTAGCGCCTCCTCAACCCCGTCAACCCCGAGGCGGATCGGCTGCTGCTGCCGTCACCCTGGAGTCCGCACGCCATAACCTCCTGGATGAGGCCCGCAAAGTTGTTGTTGTCCAGTGCTAGCTGAATGCCACCATATGGGAGTATAAATCTGCGCATGGCTTCACCCTAGATGGCCCTAGAGCCGCCCGGCTCGAGTTCTTCTAGCATCGAGGCCGCGATCTCAGCGCAGAGATGGATCACGCGGCTGATCCGCGAACTCCTACTGTGCAGCCAGTTTACAGCACACCCGCCAAGAACATGAGAGTGGTTGAAGCCGCAAGAATGGAGTTGGACCATCTAGAGGGTGAGGAGATTCACCAGCAGCAGTAGC
The DNA here is from genome assembly GCA_910589775.1 of Avena eriantha. Lineage (NCBI taxonomy): Eukaryota > Viridiplantae > Streptophyta > Magnoliopsida > Poales > Poaceae > Avena > Avena eriantha. The sequence goes on along the minus strand of OU342745.1, from coordinate 97,907,732 downwards.
AACAACATCTCATTGGCATCGCCAACCGACAACAGGTCGAAGGTGGCCCCAACCACCTAGCTGGCAGAAGAAATTCGGGTCCCCGCCAGGTGGCGGATCCGTAGGTCCCTGTGGGGTAGGCTGGTTCAGTAGGCATTTTGCTGCATGGCCCACGAAAGAATAGCCGAATGCAGGAGACATTCGGCACCAAGAGACAACATCATCATGATCTGGCTGTAGTCACTAGCAAGAAGTGTGACCTGGATGATGCATCCAACCAAGATCAAGTGCCCCCAAGTATCATCTGACCGGTTGGTTCGGTTCCCGTGAGTCGGAGGTTCCTGATGCCCGCAGGCGTATCGATTTGTTGGTACAATCCCGCATTGTGGAGGAGGAAAGTTCTACCGGTTCGACTTGTTTCAGGTCACGCATCTGGAATGAGTTGTTCCCCAAGGGATTCACGCTCCCGAGGGACACCCCAAGTATAATGGCACTTCTAAGCCAGAGGACAGGCTAGTGGACTATACCACCGCGGTGGGCATCGTATGCGGCAACAAGCGTGTAGTTGCCTGCTACATCCCGCTAATACTCTAGGGTTCGGCCCAAATGTGGCTAAATAGCCTTCCAGCCGGCAGCATCAATGCCTGGCTGGATTTCGAGGAAGCGTTCATCCAGAACTTCACCGACACATACAAGCGTCCCGACCGACCTCGCGAGTTGTCCCTCTATGTCTAGGGCAAGGACAAATCTGACCGCAACTACCTCAACCAGTGGTCGAGCTTGCGCAACTCGTGCGAAGGATTGCACGAGCGCGAGGCGATTGATTTCTTCACCAGCGGGTGCTGAGATGGCACAATGCTAAAGAATAAGCTGATGTGCGTGAAACCCACCACTATGGCTCAGACCATGGCCATCGCAACAAGTATGCCTCCACCGTGAAGAAGCCCATTGCAGTAGACGACCAAGGACAGATCGTCAGTGAAGAGTTGGTTGGCAAGCCCTAGCCGGCAGAGGCCAATGTGGGTAGCAACTCCAGGCAGAATAACCATGACAACATCATGTCAGGGGGAAAGATGATCAGTCGGATAACCGTTACGGCTCCAAGAAGGTAGTGGCAGTTCAAGAGGAACTGACTGCGGGAGGTAGTAGGATGACCGAGCGTGGAAACCTAATTACATGTCCGAGTCAATAATTGACGGGCTATGCAAGTACTACAACAAAGACAACAAGCCGACTATGCACATGACTCGGCAGTGCAGTTGGACTGTGAAAATAGCAGAGTAAGGAAGCCTCCCTCCCCTGCCACCTCCCCCATCCGATGGTCCCGCGGACAACCATGATAGGCAGCTGATCTGCAACGATGCAGACAATGATGATTACCCTTTCCAACTCGCGAACTACCACATCTTCATCTTCGAGTCGGATGACAAGTGTAGCTGGTGGTAGTGCGAGGCGAAAGTGAACGCCATCGTCAGTCATGTCCCCCAATACATCAACTAGTCTAAGAAGGCCATCACCTGGGGACGTGAGGATTAGTCAGTTATCCTGCCCCAACTGGGCATCTATGCGATGGTGCTAGACCCCATCCTCTTCTCCTAGAAGCGCTCCTGCCGTTTATCGCACGTCCCCATCGATAGGAGGCAGCAACATCAACCTCCTCTACCGTGATGCCATGGAAAAGCTAGGGATTAATGAGTGCCACCTACAGTCCACCCACACCATCTTCCACGACATCGTGTCGGGTACCTCTTACTCTCTGATTGGGAAAATCCTATTGGACATCATCTTTGGCACGAAAGACAACTTTCATCATTAGCCCATCTGGTTCGAGGTGGTAAACATCACTAGAGCCTACCACACTCTCCTTGAGCGCCTGAAAAGCTAGACAAGTTCATGGTGGTACCACACTATGCGTACCTCAAGCTCCTCGGGCCAAGGCGGTGATCACCATTGACGGCATCTACAAGCGGTCAATGGAGTGCGCGGTAGCCGGATCCAAGCTGGTTGAGTCTCTCGTCATCATGGAAGAACTATGAATCATCAAGTAGAATGTAACGCTGGCGCAAGACGAGATGCTAGCGGGCGGTCCCAAACCAGCTGGTGAGACGTAATTCTAGGTGGCTAAGGTCACATAGAAGATTTTCTTGGACGAGTCTCAGCCGTACATGTTCGTCCTAGTAGGAGCCAGTCTCGACAGCTAATAGTAATGTGCGCTCGTCGACTTCCTCCATGAGAATCGGGATATCTTTGCATGGTCTCCAAAAGACATGCTAGGTGTTCCGAGGGAGTTCACCAAGCACTCACTTCATGTCTGGCCGGATGCGAAGCCAGTGAAGCAAACTCTGTGTTGTTTCGCTGAGAAGATAAGGAAGACCATTGGTGAAGAGATCACCTAGCTGCTTGTAGCCGGGTTCATTATGTAAGTGTACCACCTGTACTGGTTAGCAAACCTAGTCCTATTGCTAAAGAAGAACAAGACTTGGCACATGTTTATTGACTACACCAGCATGAACAAGGCCTGGCCCAAAGATCCATTTGCCCTGCCCCGGATTGATCAAGTTGCCGATTTCACGGCCAACTATGAGCTACTATGTTTTCTAGATGCCTATTCTAGCTATTAGCGGATTAAGTTGAATCATGTGGATCAAATAAAGACATCCTTCATTACCCCGTATGGGTCTTATTGCTATATCACCAAGCCATTTGGTCTGAAAATGCAGGTGTAGCCTACCAGCACTGCATCCATAAATGTTTGTAGACACAAATTGGGAGGCACGTACACACTTAGTTGATGATGTGGTGGTGAAAACCAAAGAAAGAGGCATGCTCCTAGAGGACCTGAAGGAGACGTTCACCAACCTCCACCGGTTCCAGATGAAGCTGAACCCAAAGAAGTGCGTCTTTGTTGTCCCAGTTGGCCAACTCCTCGATTTCCTTGTCTCAAAACGAGGGATCGAGGCCAATCCAGAGAAGGTCGGTGCAATCGAGTGCAAGCGGCTGCCGTGCAACTTGTGCAATGTCTATAAGTTCACCGGGTGCCTGGCCTCCCTTAGTAGGTTCATTAGCTGGCTAGGGCAAGAAAGCACTACCGTTGTACCAGCTGATGAAAAAACCGACCGGTTCGTCTGGTCGGCCCAGGCGGATGCGACATTCCACACCTCAAGCACATGCTCTCCACCGCACCTGTCCTAGCGGTGTCGACTGCGAATGAGCCGATGATGATGTACATCTCGGCCACCAACCGAGTAGTCAACGTCATGCTCATGGTGGATAGTCAAGAAGAGCGCAAGGCGCAACCGGTCCAATAGCCAGTATAGTATCTGAGTGAGGTACTATCACTAGAAGCAGAACTACACCCACTACCAGAACCTGGTGTATGGCGTGTATATGGCCACCAAGAAGATCAAGCACTACTTCTAGGAGCACTCCATCTAGGTGGTGGCCATGGCCCTCCTATCAGAGATCATCGACAATAAATATGCCACTGGCTAGGTGGCAAAGTAGGCCATCGAGATGGATGCCCACTGCATCCAATACGAGCCAAGAGTTGCGACCAAGTCCCATGCCCTAGATTACTTCATGTTTGACTAGCAGAGACCTAGTACCTGCCACCAGCTCTTGACTCCACGCATTGGAATTTACACTTCGATGGCTCCAAGATGCGCGGGGGCTTGGGAGCCAGCATTGCCATCACCTCCCCCAAGGGTGACAGGTTGGAGTATGTGCTGCAAATCCACTTCACTGCATCCAATAATGTGTCCGAGTACGAATCTCTCATTCATGGCCTCCGTCTAGCAAAGGAGTTTGGCCTTTGCCGAATCCTCTACTTCGGTGATTCGAGTTTGGTGGTGGAGCAAATTTCAGGCGATTGGGATACTAAGGACGCAAACATGGCCTTATATCGGTTCTTCGGACAACAACTGTATGCTTGCTTTGAGGGATGTGAGTTCCATCACGTTCCTCGCGCTAATAACAAAGCCACCGGCTCCCTCGCGCGAGTCGGCTCAACAATACAAGCAATCCCACCTAGCGTATCCATCGAGCATCTACATAAGCCCTCCATCCAGCCGTTTCTAGAATCTAACTCGATTGTTCTAGCGGTGGACCTAGGGGCTGCCAGATGCAAGGACCCTCAGTGACATGGGCATGACCCTTTGGGTGCCCATCATTGGCATATATGGTGCGGCCCAACAGAAAGCTCATTCGAAGATATACCAAGATCCATGAAGGTCATGATGATTCAATAGATACGAAGCCTACAAGGACACCGACTCTAGGAGCACAAGACAAGGAAAGTCTAAGATTAGATGATATACAAACACCAAACCTACTCATATTGGTACTTGAGACCTAGCCTCCCCATATATAAAGGCTACAAGGGGCCAACGAGGAGGACATCGAATACACACAATAGATCTAGACCTTGTAATCGACTCATAGCGAATCCGATGTACGCCACATCCAACAACTCGGTGACTTTGTATTCTCCATCGATAAAGAACAGACAAGCAGGAAGTAGGGTTTCCTCTATGAGGGCATGAACCTGGGTAAATCACCTCCCTTGTTTGTGTGTTAAGCCGACAAAATCACTAGCACTCTCTTTTCCCCCAAACCCTAAGTCCATAACCATGGGTAGTGTCGAGGTCACCCCTCATAAATTAGCACCGACTGTGGGAAATCTGGGCACTAGAGTCATGAATTCGACGGCTCCCTCTTCACCAAGCAATAACCCAATGATCAGGAGCAGTGAAATCCGTTTAGGTTCCATCGACTTCATCAACTCCAACCTCTACAATCCAACCACTGCATCATCCAGGCGGGATCCTTCATCCTCAACGGTGGCCAGATCGCACCTGGACAATTAACCCGCTTCAACATAGACTCCATAGCAAGAGACTTGCGCTCTGCTGCGGGCGACATCAAACTAGTCACATCGGAGTCGGCAACCCTGAACTTGCTTGCTTAAGGCAAAATATTTTGATGGAGGCAGCAGAGGTACCTAATTTTGGCTAGGGTGCATGTCGTAGATAAGGAAGCGTTCCCGAGAAAAATAAAAAACAACTACCCGATTGATACGAAATGGGGTCGATCTAAAATTCCACAGCGTGAGGCAAATTTTTCGAAAGAGAAAAAAGGCATACCGGGTCAATCTCCACATGATTCAATTAGTGTAGAGAAAAAACAGAAACATGTGCACAGATGATGGCTCCAAAAATAGCCATCTTCCACCACGTTTAAACATTGTTTTTGGTTAAGCAATTGACAAGAAACTCTCAATCCTTGCCACTAATGACTAATAATTGCAAAGATATGCAAACCATTGCTTTGAATTGTGTTGTGCAGGAAATCACGCTTTTTAATGCGAAATATGGAGTCATAATGAAGGTTTTTGAGGAAGTCCACACGACCAAGTAATTGTGGAGTCAATTCCAAGCGTCTGCAGCCGTAACGACCATTGGTACGGGCAGGGCCTGCCTGTTACATCCACCCATACCATGTGGTGGCGGCTCTGTCTCGTCAATCCCTACAACTTTCATGAAGACACCTATATATTTTGAGGTCTCGGCCGCCGCGTAGGAGGCCGCCATTCTCAGATTCCATCACAACAGACCCCCAGGTGATCCACACCATCGTTCATCCATCCATCTTCCATCCCCTCCATTATCCATAGCCATTACTTTGTAATTTAGATCTCCTTGTGATTCGGCGACCATTGTAAGAATATTTGATTTCAATCTAAGTATTTTGCACAATGTTTTCTATCCTTGATCTTATTGTTATGAGTGAGTAGTCCTCATAGGCAGCTTGGGGAGAAACCTCGCAGCGATTATGTGCATCTAATCTATGGGATCATTGTGTATTGTTTGAAATAGAGATTTGTATTTTTTGTTTCTTTGTCTCTTGTCTTGATCTGTGGACTTGTAGGTACCCAAGATCCCATAGATTGATAAAGGCTTGAGGTGAGATACCTGGCTAGCAGCGACCTCATAGAAACCCCAGTGACAAGAAGGGTAGTACGGTCTTCGCTTATCGACCCATTCGGAATCACAACAACATCACCACTTAATGCTTTGATCTGTGTTTTACACTTAATAATCGTTTTTAGCCCCTTGCTTCATGGTGCACTCAATTGGATTAAAAGACTATTGTTATGCCCGCTGCATCACAGGGACTCTAGTATATTAGGATGTGTTGCCCACAAGAGATTATCCCTATTAAAACTTTACACATGACTGTGCTTATTATTATCTTTTATCCCATATGGTGTGCAGCTACAGGTGGATCTTCAACCCTGGCTAATCTCCATCCATTGATTCAACCCATTATAAAAGTAAACTAGATTGGTCCGATAAACGAAGAAACAAAGTCTTGTGATGTGTCCTTTTTATTTCCTTTTAGCATTGTTTACAAGGTTTGATTAAACCTAGGTCTTCTAGGGAAAAAGCTTATACTACATCCGTGAATCCGGATCGAAGGTATCAACCCTTTTCTAGCGCCGTTGCTGGGGTGTCGGCGTAATGAGATCGGGGGTACCTCGCATTGTGCCGTAGCGCGTGGGCCTAGACCTGACGGTCAGCGACTCGGCGAGTGCGTGGCCTGGCCAACAAGGGCGTCGCAAGGACACGAGCAGCATGTGCTCCAAGCATGTATGGACTTGGCATGATGAGCCTATGGAGACTGAATGTCAGCTATGATGTAGGTGCCTATGGATGAGATGAACGCTATGAGACAAGCCTCGATCCACCAGCTGGGCACGGACAAGGAGGAAAAGACAACTACGTGCGCAAGGGCAATCCGACCCCTTCTTCCAGGGGCTGCCCTGAAAGGAGGGTAAAGGCATGATTGGGGGCAGCGAGGCCAAAGAGCAACCTTGACCGAGCCCTAGAAGGACCATGTGAACGCTTTTCCTAGGCCAAGCGTGGCCTGGGAACCGGAGTCAACTGAGCCTGACAAGGCGTGTCAGGCCCAACCTTCGGAACTAGCGATGCACCAGTGCTGCTGGACATCATCATGACGTTACAGTCCGCTGCAGTGCGCCACCGACAGGAGTGATACCTCGGAGCCTAAGCTATCACTCAGCCATCGAGTGCGCATGTGCACCGCCCCTAGACATCCATTGGCCACAGGCTCTACCCATCTTCCTGAAGACCGCATGGCACACCACGATTGAGCCCGGGAATGCCCCAGGTGGTGCTCCATGCTGGCCCTTGTAGTGACCCCTTGGAGTATAAAAGTAGGCACTTGGCCATAGAAATAAGGGGTCGAGAGGTTCATGAGGTTCTCGAGAGGGAGGTTTGGAGGAGAGTTTTAGGAGAGACCAAGGGGTTGGAGTTTTCAGAGATCAAAGGGTTCGAGAGTTGGGAGAGAGGTAGAGAGGTAGCCAAGTGAGATAAGAAAGAAAGAGGAAGCCCGAGAGTGTAGAATCTAAGAGATAAAGCGGCTCCCCGGCACTATATAGATCATCTTCTGGTACCTCGATCCACCCTAGATAATCCACAACAGCATGACGTAGGGTTGTTAGCCAAAGGGCAGCCCGAACCTGGGTAAAAAATGGATGTGTGTGCTCTGTGTGTGTTGTGTGCTCGTATCAGCAGGTTCCTTCAACGACGTTGAGGCCGGAACACCTTCGTGCCCACTACCGAACAAATAGGGGGTGTCCAACATCCCCAATGTTCACGTAGGCGAGACGCGACACGGGGAGGCAATTTTGCTATTCTGGTGATGTCACTAGAGACCTTGTTTTTACTTTTATTATTTGTTTTAGTTTTATTTCTTGTTATTAGTTTACTTTCTAGTTATCTATTTGAAAACCCAAAAAAAGTTACTTGTTATTTGTTTTCTTTACTTTAAAAATACCAAAAATATAAGAGCCATGGCTCAAAAGAGACTTGGGGAGTATGCTACTCACACTGATGATTTTATTCGTGCACCTCTGACTCAGCCCACTGTTGATGCAAAAGCATATGAAATTAAGCCTAACCTTTTAAGTTTGGTTCAACAAAACCAATTTGGAGGCTCATCTTCTAAGGATTCAGGTTTACACTTAAGTACTTTTACTGAAATTTGCGACATGATGTGTATTAAGGATGTAGATCCAAATGTTGTTAAGTGAAGATTGTTTCCTTTCTCTCTTAGAGGAAAGGCTAAGGACTGGTTGCTAGCTCTACCTAAGGGCATTATTAAATCTTGGGAGGAATGCACTAATATGTTTATGACTAATTTTTTTACACAGCTAAAACTATGCAACTAAGATCCAACATTACAAGCTTTAGACAAGAAGATCACGAGCCACTTGGGATTGCATGGGAAAGGATGAAAGAAACCGTAATGAACTATCCTAGTCATGGGATGGAAGAATGGCTTATATTACATTTATTTTATAATAGCCTTAACCCAGTGTCTAAGTCTATGCTAGATACTGCAGCAGGAGGAACGATCATGGGAAAGCAAGTGAGTGTTGCAAAGAAATTACTTGAAGATATGCAAAACAAACATGCCCAATGGCATGTGGAAAGAACCTCAAAAAGAGTGAGTTCAATCACCGAGGTAAACAATGAAGAGCTTACATCTAAGGTAGATGAGTTACTCAACATAGTAAAGGGTAAGGAAGATACCCAAGTTAATGCTATCGCTACTGATGTTAAATTAATTTTATAGCTTGCACTCCTTATAATCCTGCATGGAAGAACCAAAAAAATTCTTCTAATGTTCAAAAACATTATTCTAATCCTGCAGGAGCTCCTTACAATAATTATGATAGTCATAATGGAGCAAATCATGGCAATCTCTTGTTTGAGAAAACTGTTAGAACTTTTGTGCAAGCTCAAACCGAGCAAAATAATATGCTTATTAAAATCATGGAGAACCATGAAAGTAGTATAGGAAAATTATCTAACCATGCTGTTGCAATTAGAAATGATGTGCAAGCTCTACAGGAAAGGACAAAGACCGTGGAGGCTCAATTGGGCAAGGTAGCCGAGAGCCAAGCTCTCATACTAGCAAGGTTTGTTGGCAAGCCTGAGGGCTCCAATTTTTGCCATCTTCCACTACGTTTATATGTTGTTTTTGGTCAAGGAATTGCCAAATAAAATCTCAACCTTGCCACTAATGACTAATAATTGCAAAGATATGCAAATCCCTTCTTTGATTTATGTTGTGCAGGAAATCGCTGCTTTTAACGCGGAATAAGGAGTCATAATGAAGGATTTTGAGGAACTACACACGACCAAGTAATTGGAGAAGCCAACCAGGGCGTCAGTGCGCTTAACGACCACTGGTACGGGCGCGGTCCGCCCATACTACCCACCCGTACCAGGTAGCGATGGCTTTGTCTCGTCAAACCCTACAACTTTCGTGAAGACGCCTATATATTTTGAGGTTCCAGCCACCGGCCAGAGGGACGCCATTCTGAGATTGCATCACAACACCCCCCAAAGGAGATCAACACCATTGTTTATCCATAGTTCATCCATTGTTCATCACTTCCACCATCCATCCCTCCACTAGCCATAGCCATTGCTTTGTACTTTTAGATCTCCTTGTGATTTGGCGACCATTGTAAGAATATTTGATTTCAATCTAAGTATTTGCATGATGTTTTCTATCTTCGATCTATTTGTTATGAGTGAGTAGTCCTCACGGGCTGCGGGTTGGAGAGAAACCTCACAGCAATTATGTGCATCTAGATCATGGGGGAATTGTATTTTGTTTGGATTCGTGATTTGTATCTTTTGTTTCTTCGTCCTTCGCCTCAATCTGTGGACTTGTAGGTACCCAAGATCCCATATATTGATAAAGGCTTGCGGTGAGATACTTGGCTAGCGGTGATCTCATAGGAAACTCAGTGAAAGAAAGGGAAGTACGATCTTCGCTTAGTGCCCCATTCGGGATCAACAACAACATCAATAGTTAAAGCTTTAATCTGTGTTTACACTTAATAATCATTTGGAACCCGTGGCTTCGGTGTGTTCTCGGTTGGATTAAAAGTCTATTGCTATGTCCGCTGCATCACGAGGGCTCTAGAATATTAGGATGTGTTGCCCACAAAAGATTATCTCAATACAAACACTGTACATGACTATGCTTATTATTATCTTTTATCCCATTTGATGTGCAACTGCAGGTGGATCTTCAACCCCGGCCTATCTCCATCCATTGATTCAACCTCATTATAAAGTAAACTAGATTGGTCTGGTCAACTAAGGTAAAACAAACAAACAAAGTCTTGTAGACGTGTCCTTTCTTATTACCTTTTAGCAGTGCTTTCCAAGGTTCGATTAAAGCTAGGACTTCTAGGGAAAAAGCTATTATACTACATCCGTGAATCCGGATCGAAGGTATCAATCCTTTTTCTGGCGCTGTTGCCGGGGAAGCAATTTCGCTATCCTGGTGAGGTCATTATAGACCTTGTTTTTATTTTTATTATTAGTTGTAGTTTAATTCTTGTTATTAGTTTACTTTCTTGTTATCTATTTGAAAACCAAAAAAATAGTTACTTGTAATTTGTTTTCATTACTTAAAAATTACCAAAAAGATAAGAGCCATGGCTCAAAAGAGATTAAGGGAGTATGCTACTCCCACCGATGATTTTATTCATGCACCCATCACTCAATCCATAGTTTATGCGGAAACTTATGATATAAAACCTAATCTTTTAAGTTTGGTTCAACAAAACCAATTTGGGGGTTCATCTTTTGAGGATTCGGGATTGCACTTAAATAATTTTACTGAGATTTGTGACATGCTGCGTATTAAAGACGTAGTTCTAAATGCTATTAAGCTAAGATTATTCCCTTTCTCTCTTAGAGGAAAGGCAAAGGATTGGTTGCTAGCTCTACCAAAGGGCACTATTAAATCTTGGGAGGAATGTACTAATTTGTTTATGACTAAATTCCCCCCATCTAAGACTATGCAGCTAAGATCCAACATCATAAGCTTTAGACAAGAAGACTGTGAGCCACTAGCACTTGCACGGGAAAGGATGAAAGAAGTCGTAATGAACTATCCTAATCATGGGATGGAAGAATGGCTTATATTACATTTATTTTATAATGGTATTAACCCAATGTCCAAGTCTATGCTAGATACTGCAGCAGGAGGAACGATCATGGGAAAACATGTAAGTGTTGCAAAGAAGTTACTTGATGATATGCAAAATAACCATGCCCAATGGCATGTAGAAAGAACCTCGAAGAGAGTAAGTTCAATTACCGAGGTAAACAATGAGGAGCTTACATCTAAGGTAGATGAGTTCCTTAGCTTAGTAAAGGGTAATGAAGATACCCAAGTTAATGCTATTACTACCGATGTCAATGATGTTAATTTTATAGCTCACACTCCTTTTAATCCTGCATGGAAAAATAATTATGCTTCTAATGTTCAAAAATATCATGCTAATCCTGCAGGAGCTCCTTATAATAATTATGATAATACTAATGGAGCAAATCATGGCAATCTCCTGTTTGAGCAAACTGTTAGAACATTTATGCAAGCTCAAACTGAACAAAACAATATGCTTATTAAGATTACGGAGAACCATGAAAGTAGTTTAGGAAGATTATCTAACCAGGCTGTTGCAATTAGAAATGATGTGTAGGCTCTACAGGAAAGAACAAAGACCATGGAGGCTCAGCTGGGAAAAGTGGCCGAGAGCCAAGCTATCATACTAGCAAAGTTCGTTGGCAAACCCGAGCCAAATCCGGTAGAGGACCTCAAAATGATGAGGGTGGTGACAAACGATGAAAAGCCCGAAGAGCTGGATTATAGCAATGCACCAACACCGGAATATACCGTGGAAGATCTATTGAAGATGATCACCGTTAAGAATCTAGGTATAGAACAAGGTAACAATGCTATGTACCAACAATTTATACAACAAGTAGCATCTAAGGTTCGTGATTTAGAGATGGAGTATAAAAGACTAGCTGATAAGCTTCCAGCTAAGCTAGATGATATATTTGAGCCTACTATTAAAATTAAGTTTGGGGTTAATGAGATACCCGCATTTTGTTATCTTGGTGCAAGTGTCTCAACAATTTCCAAAAGCCTATTCAATAAATTAAAATTGGGGCCATTTGTTACAACTGAATTAAGACTCCATCTAGCTGATTCGACTTATAAACAAGCTGTTGGGATCAAAGAAAATATAGTTGTTGAAATTAAAGGAAGTCCCTCTCTTATTGATCTAGTTATTGTGGACATGCCCGAAGATCCCATAGCACCTATAATTCTAGGTAGGCCATTTCTAAGAACTATTAAAGCTCTTATTAATTTACATGAAGGGAATGTAAGGATATGGCTACCATCTAGATATTCGTTTGTAGTCCACTTCCCTAGGAAAAAGAAGGCCAAGCCTAATGATGATGATGGTGTGATTACTTTAAAAGCAAACTATTTTGGAGTGGGCATTCCCCTCCCCAAACCTAAGTGATTGCCATCAAGGTCAAGCTAATTGACCTTAACTAGAAGTGCTTCATGGGAGGCAACCCATGTGAAATAAATTTTCTCTAAGTTTTTATTATGTTTTATTTTTGTGTTAGTTTTTCTTTGTTTTGTTTTTGTCTTTAATAAAGAGTGTTCAAGAAGACCTATGGAAAGAGGAGAAGAAATAAGGGAATCCTCTATATTATATTTTACTAACACATGTCCTAAGAAGTATTGTTGGATCATTACTTAGTGTTTTTGCTACTATCTAACCTTTTGATAAGATGTGCGAAGGTGCACGGAGCTACTAATCAAATTCTTGAGTTTGTTGTAGTTCACAGCGTCGACAACGACCACTGGTACGGCTGGAGTGGCCCGTACCATGCGCCCGTACCCCCTCAAGGCAAAGGGGGATAGAAATTTTTATGATTGCTGAAGGAATCAGTGGCGATAACAACCATTGGTACAACAGGACACGCCTGTACCACACGCCCATACCTTACTCGCGAGCAAACATCAGATTTTAAGCAAAGTCTATGAATAGAAAACGACTAGCAGTATGGGCGCGCGCGACCGTACCACGTGCCCATACCGAGTGCACCACCTGGGAGCAGTTGTCGCCCCCAAGGTAAGCCACCCAGTACGGGCGGGCTCCGGCCGTACCGCCCGCCCGTACTGAGTACGCGGATGCCATAAGCACCCCGAGGAGGTAACCTAAAAATCCTAATTCATCTATTTTTTTCTTTCTTCTTCCTCCAAACTTCAAACCACCTCCATTGGATCTTCAAATTTACTCAATCTTTCTTTGATTCTTGCACTCACTCGATCTAAGGTATGATTCTCCTCCAATCCCCAACTTATTTGTGCAAAAGCTTGGCTTAGTCATTCATCATTGTCAATCTAGACATAGGTCTTGTTCTAGATTCAATCTTGGTACTAAGTATGCTTAGCATTATTTTTAGAGGAGTTTCTTTTGTAGTTAGTGTAGAGAATCACTTATTCTATGTTTCTATTGGACCAAAAAAATTATTAGCAATGTTATTTACTTTGTCTTGTTTTTATTTATTAGATGAACACGAGGAGTTGTACATGTGACATGGCTGTGGAGTCCTCCGCGCCACCCGTCGATACGTTAACCCCCGAGTCACTTGGCATCGAGTTCACCGAGGAGTTCCATCTTACCCGTTTCGACGTCTCAAGATTTGAGAGATCAAGTCCACCCAGTGGGCGTGTCCTTATATCTTGAACCAACTTCGCATTCATGCTGATTTCGATTTACTTTGCAACAATGTTGGTTTGTACAATTTTGTCTTTCAGGATGTTATGACATACCGCCACTTGACACTTGAGTTCTTAAGCACCTTGACTCACATGGTGGATCCTTATGGTTGTTCCGAGGAACAAAGGCCTGGAGTTGATCGAATCAAATTCCGCCTTATGAACTATGAGTATACTTTAACACTCAACCAATGGGCTCAATGCTTTGGGTTTACCAACAACAACACCGATGTATGCACAACTACCTTTGTTTTAGATCCTTCCCCTTCACAATACTTTAACTTGATGAGAATTCGTGGACACACACCCAGGGGAACCAAATTGATCATCCTGCCATTCGATATTTGGTCTATGTTATTGTTAACACATTGCAGACACATGGTGAGTTTACTAGAGTTAACGAGGAGGACATGTTGATCCTCACAAAAGCTGCACTTATCAATTGTAACTCAACGCCAAATTTGGGCGCTTTACTTGTGTTTTATCTTAACCATCAAGATCTTCAATCTAGAGGACCCATATGCGGAGGAGGAGTTGTGACCGTTCTTGCACGCGCACTTCACATCAACCTAGGTAACATCCAACCATTGACTGGAGGTAACCGTCTCGGTCCATCTACTCTAAGAGCATGTGGTATGATTTCTAAAAATCATGGTAGATATTTCTTCAATATACCTAGAGAGGATCACTTGATTCCCGCTCCTTTGCCTAATGGTTTATTCTCTATCAAGGATGGACGTTTGCATTATGACGCGTAGGTCGAAGCTAGTCTACCCCAATAAGAAATACCCGTGGGAGGAGGAGAAGATGAAGAAGTAGAACAAGAAGGACCCAAACATGATGTGCAGCCACCAAACTACTACACCACCTATGAAGATATCTATGCACTCGAAGGAAATATTCACACCATGAACAACCTCTCCATCAACCTTCGAGGTGTCACTGCAAGCCTCGCCACCCAGTTCCATGATTGGAGCAGCCAATGGAACATGGGAGTTTATCCACCACCACCATAATGAACAACAAAGGGGCTTGCAAAAGCTTGAGCTTGGGGATGTGTTCCCCTAGCAAATTTATTTATGTAATAACGAGGTTGTATTCCAGCTCCTTGTGAGTTTTTTAACACTCGTGTCGGCCTGTTCCAACACTTTGCTTTTTAAATTTGCTTTCGTTTTAGTTTATTTGTTTTCTTTTGTTTTTATTTTAGCCCTTGCTTGGTCGCAAGTTCTTTTTTATTCTTTAATCCATCCTCAAAAATACAAAAAGATTTTTCCATTTATACTTTGCCTCTTTGCTTTGATATCATTTCGAGAGTAATCGTGTTTGAGTTTTTAAGGAACACATCCCTAT
Source organism: Avena eriantha (assembly GCA_910589775.1). NCBI lineage: Eukaryota > Viridiplantae > Streptophyta > Magnoliopsida > Poales > Poaceae > Avena > Avena eriantha. The sequence continues at coordinate 97,892,702 of OU342745.1, read as the reverse complement.
AAGGAAGAGGATCGGGAAGTAACTTATGAGAGGTATGTCCTATGTTTCCCACTTTTGAAGTTTGAATTGTTTATCTTAGTTGGTTGATTTTGTAAGATGCATGCTAGTGGGAAGTAATTTAATATGGTAAGAGTAAGGCTTTTTATTAGTATGATGATTAGTTGTTGAAGCTCTTGCTTCTAGTTCTTTTAGTTAACCGAGTCTTGCCTTGGAAATAATAATGCTAAACAAGTAAAACAAGAAAAAGTCTGAAATTTACAACTTGTTCGATGAATGATTGTCTTGAGAGTATACCCTTGATTATACTTAACCCCATAGATATTTTGATAGTCTCGACAACACTCATGAAAGGAATTGTTTGATTGAAATAAAGTCTAGTGGTAATTGTGATGCATGCCAAAGCTAACCTTGTGGATCAAACTGTGGTTCTAGCTCAAAAAGAAGGAAAAAGATGCGAGACAACTTTGTTCTATGTCTCTGACGCACACCTTTGAGAGTCCAACAACTCCGCTAGCTTTTGAACGATCTATGGTATAACCCCGGATTTCGGCTATGAGTTGATGACATGATTGGCATCCGTGTCAATGTATGGGCAAAATTATTGGTACTCTCAAAGGTTGTGCAAATACTAGCAAAAAGAAACAAGCAGCGATCCTTGAAAAATGAGATGAAAAGAAAGAAAGAAAGAAAGAAAAAAGATATTTATGAGGATCCACATAACAAGTCCTTGGCATAGTCTCATTACTACTTTACGATTTTTTCTTGAAAGACAATAATTGGATTAGAAGTGTTTTAGATTGACTTGATCTATTGATGTGGGAGTAAATAAGACACTTCATTACTATACTACTTGGGACATGAAACTGTCTCACTCAATTATGCTATTTAAACATCTTAGTGTTCCTTGGCAAGCTGAGAGTTAATTAGAGGAATTGGATTGATTGCTACACTTCTAGTTATTTATACTTATATTAAACTTCACTTTGATTATCTTGACTTACCTAAGCTTGTATAGTATTCTTGTCATCTCTCTAACTTTGATAAGCTTTGCAAATGAATGAAGTGTTGAGCACATACGACTACCTACTGTAAGTGAACTCCTATTCTTGTTGTTTCAAGTTTAAACGCTGAATTCCTTATAGTTCTTTTCGTTCTTCTTGCTCGAGGATGATCAAGGTTTGAGCTTTGGGGAAGTTGATGGCTCTGATTTTTGCCATCTTCCACTATGTTTAAACGTTTTTTTGTCAAGCAATTGCCAAATAAACTCTCAACCTTGCCACTAATGACTAATAATTGCAAAGATATGCAAATCCCTTCTTTGATTTATGTTGTGTAGGAAATCACTGCTTTTAAGGTGAAATAAGGAGTCATAATGAAGGATTTTGAGGAAGTACACATGGCCAAGTAATTGGACAAGCCAACCAGGGCGCCAGTGAGCTTAACGACCACCGGTGAGGGTGCGGTCTGCCCGTACCGTTCTCCTGTACCAGGTGGCGATAGCTTCGTCTCGTCAAACCCTACAACTTTCGTGAAGATGCCTATATATTTTGAGGTTCCAGCCGTCGGCCAGAGGGCCGCCATTCTCATATTGCATCACAACACCCCCAAAGGAGATCCACACCATTGTTCATCCATAGTTCATCACTTCCACCATCCATCCCTCCACTAGCCATAGACATTGTTTATACTTTTAGATCTCCTTGTGATTTGGTGACCATTGTAAGAATATTTGATTTCAATCGAAGTATTTGCATGGTTTTTTCTATCTCCGATCTATTTGTTATGAGTGAATAGTCCTCATGGGCTGCGGGTTGGAGAGAAACCTCGCCGCAATTATGTGCATCTAGATCATGGGAGAATTGTATTTTGTTTGGATTTGTGATTTGTATCTTTTGTTTCTTCGTCTCTCGCCTCGATCTGTGGACTTGTAGGTACCCAAGATCCCATAGATTGATAAAGGCTTGAGGTGATATACTTGGCTAGCGGCGATATCATAGGAAACTCAGTGACAGAAAGGGAAGTACGGTCTTCGCTTAGCGCCCCATTCAGGATCAACAACAACATCACCACTCAAAGCTTTAATCTGTGTTTACACTTAATAATCGTTTGCAACCCATGGATTCGATGTGTTCTCGGTTGGATTAAAAGTCTATTGCTATTCCTGCTGCATCACGGGGGCTCTAGAATATTAGGATGTGTTGCCCACAAAAGATTGTCTCGATACAAACACTATACATGACTATGCTTATTATTATCTTTTATCCCATTTGATGTGCAGCTGCAGGTGGATCTTCAGCCCTAGCCTATCTCCATCCATTGATTCAACCCCAGTATAAAGTAAACTAGATTGGTCCAATCAACTAAGGTAAAACAAACAAAGTCTTGTAGATGTGTCCTTTCTTATTACCTTTTAGAAGTGCTTTTCAAGGTTTGATTAAACCTAGGTCTTGTAGGGAAAAAGCTATTATACTACATCCGTGAATCTGTATCGAAGGTATCAAAGCCTGAGCCAAATCCGATAGAAGACCTCAAGATGATGAGGGTGGTAACAAATGAAGAGAAGCCTGAAGAGTTGGATTATAGCAACACGACAACACCTGAATATACCATGGAAGATCTACTAAAGATGATCAATGTGAAGAATCTCGGTATAGAATAAGGTAATGATGCTATGTACCAACAATTTATTCAACAAGTAGCATCTAAAGTTCGAGATTCAGAGATGGAGTATAAAAGACTAGCTGATAAGCTCCCTGCTAAGCTAGATGATATATTTGAGCCCACAATTAAAATTAAGGTTGGGGTCAATGAGATATCTGCACTTTGTGATCTTGGTGCAAGCGTCTCAATGATTTCCAAAATCCTGTTTGACAAGTTAAACTTGGGGCCATTTGGAACTACTGAATTACGACTCCATCTAGCAGATTCAACTTATAAACAAGCTGTTGGGATAAAAGAAAATATAGTTGTAGAAATTAAAGGTAGTCCCGTGCTTATTGATCTTGTTATTGTGGACATGCCTAAAGATCCCATAGCACCTATAATTCTAGGTAGTCCCTTCCTAAGAACCATTAAATCTTTAATTAATTTATATGAAGGGAATGTGAGAATAGGACTACCATCGAAAGATCCTTTTATAGTCCACTTCCCTAGGAATAAGAAGGCCAAGCCTAATGATGACAATGGTATAATTACTTTGAAAGCCAATTACTTTGGAGTGGGTGTTGCACTCATCAAACCTAAATGATCACCATCCAGGTCAAGCTAATTGACCTTAACTAGAAGCGCTTCATGGGAAACAACCCATGTGAAATAAAAGTTTTTACTCTTGTGTTAGTTTCGTTTAGTTTTGTTTGTTTCATTTTTGTTTTTAATAAAGATTGTTCAAGAATACCTTTGGAGAGAGGAGAAGAAATAAGGCAATCCTCTATCTTTTATTTTTACTAACACATGGCCTAAGAAGTATTGCTGATTTTTAGGAAGCTTATTTGCTGTTATCTTATCCTTTGATAAGATGTGTAAAGACGCACGAAGCTACTAATCAAATTCTTTGAGTTTTTTAGCTCACTGGCCGTATCACGACCAGTGGTATGACTGGAAGGGACCGTACCGTGCGCCCGTACCGCATAAAGGCATTGGAAGATAGAAATTCTGATTTTTGCCATAGGAAACATCGCTCGTAATGACCACTAGTACGGTCAAACGCGCCCGTACTATACCCTCGAGCAAACAATCAGATTTCAAGCAAAGGTACTGAACGCATAATGACCAGTAGTATGGGAGCGTGTGACCGTACCGCGCACCCATACCGAGTGCACCGCCGGAAGGGATTCGTCACCCCCAAGGTATATCACCCGGTACAGGCGGGCTCCAGCCACATCGCCCCCCTGTAGCACGTATGCGACCGCCATGACCCCACGAGAAGGTAACCTAGAAATCCCCAAACACAAATTTTCTCTTTCTTCTTCCTCCAAACTCCAAACCACCTCCGTTGGATCTTCAAATTTCTCAATCTTTCTTCAATTCCTCGCACCCAATCGATCTAAGGTATGTTCTCCTCTGATCCCCAACTTATTTGCAACAAAACTCTACTCAATCTTTCACCATTATCAATCTAGACTTAGGTCTTGTTCTTGAGATAATCTTGATATTGAGCATGCTTAGTATTGTTTTTAGAGGAGTTACTTTTGAAACAAGTGTAGAGGATAGTTTATGCTATGTTTCTATTGGCCTACATTTTTAATTAGCATTTTTTATTTATTTTTGTATTGGATGAACACGAGGAGCCATACACATGTGATGGCTTCGGAACCGTCCGCACCACCCATTGATACATTAACCCCCGAGTCACTTGGTATCAAGTTCACCGAGGAGTTTTAGCTGAACCGTTTCGACCTTCTCAAGCTCCGAGAAATCAAGTCCACCAAGTGGGTGTGTCCCTATATCATGAACCAACTTGGAATTCGTGCTAATTTTGATTTACTTTGCAACAATGTTGGTTTTTATGAATTTTTCTTCCAGGATGTCGCCACGTATCGCCGCTTGACGCTTGAGTTCCTCAGCACCTTGACGCATACGGTGTGCTCTCACAATTGTTCCGAGGAGCAAATGCCTGGAGTTGATCGCATCAACTTCTGTCTTATGAACTGTGAGTTCTCCCTGACGCTCGACCAATGGGCTCAATGCTTTGGGTTTGCCAACAACACCACCGACATACGCTCCACCACCTTTGTTTTAAATCCTGCACCTTGGGAGTACTTTAATTTAATGAGAATTCATGGAAACACACCCAAGGGGAACCAAGTTGATCATCCTGCTATTCACTATTTGTTTTATATTATTGCTAACACCTTGCATGCACGTGGTGAGTTTACTAGAGTCAATAAGGAGGACATGATGGTCCTTGCAAAAGCTGCTATTATTAATTGTAACTTAATGCCAAATTTGGGGGCCCTTCTTGTGTTTTACCTTAAGCATCAAGCTCTGCAATCTCGAGGACCCATATGCGTAGGAGGAGTTGTGACCGCTCTTGCACGTGCACTTCACGTCAACCTAGGTAACATCCAACCATTGACAGGAAGTCACCATATCGATTTCTCTACTCTAAGAGCATGTGGTATGATTTCTAGAACTGGTGGTAGATACTTCCTTGATATACCTGGAGCGGATCACTTGATTCCAACTCCTTTTCCTAATGGTCTATTCTCTATCGAAGATGGACATTTGTGTTTTGACGTGCAGGTTGAGCCAGGTCTACCCGATCAATAAATACCCGTGGGAGGAGGAGGAGAAGATGAAAAAGTAGAACAAGAGGGACCCAAACAAGATGTGCAGCCACCAAACTACTACACCACCTATGAAGATATATATGCGCTCAAATGAAATATCCAAAACATGAACAACCTCTCCATCAACCTTTGAGATGCTTCTGCGAACCTCGCCACCCAGTTCCATGATTGGAGCAGCCAATGGAACATGGGATATTATCCACCACCACCACAATGAGCAACAAAAGGGATTGCAAAAGCCCGAGCTTGGGGATGTGTTCCCAACAATTTTATTTGTGTAATAATGAGGTTGTACTCCAGCTCCTAGTGATCTTTGAAACACTCTTGTTGGTTTGTTCCAACACTTTGCCTTTCTTTTTTTAGTTTGATTTTGTTTTTTGTTTGTTTTTCTTTTCTTAGTTCCTTGCTTGGTCACAAGTTCTTTTCTATTCTTTAATCCCTATCCTCAAAATTACAAAAAGGTTTTTCCTTTTTTCCTTTTTTCATGAACATGGATTGGCACTTTGCCTCTTTGCTTTAATATTATTATTGGAATAATCGAGCTTGAGTTTTGAAGGAACACACCCCTATAAGGAAGAGAATTATGAAGTCACTCATGAGAGGTATGTCCTATGTCTCCCACTTTTGAAGTTTGAGTTTTTTATTTTAGTTGGGTGATTTGCTAAGATGCCATGCTAGTGGCAGTAATTCAAAATTGTTAGAGTAAAGCTTTTTATTTGTATGATAATCAATCGTGGGAGCTTTTTCTCTAGTTCTTTTAGCTAACCGAGTCTTGCCTTGGAAATAATATTTCCAAACAAGTATAACAAGAAAATTTCTGAAATTTATGACTTGTTTAATGAATGATTGTCTTGAGAGTATACCCTTGAAGATACTTAACCCCATAGATGTTTTGATAGAGTTGACGGCACTCTTGAAAGGAGTTGTTTGATTGAAATTAAGTCTAGTGGTAATTGTGATGCATGCCAAAGCTAACCGTGTGGATCAAACCGTGGTACTAGCATAAAAAAGTTCCATGTTTCTCATGCACACCTTTGGGATGCCAACAACTCCGCTAGCTTTTGAACGATCTATGTTATAACCCCAGATTTCGGCAATGAGTTGATGACATGAGTGGCATACTGATACCTTCGATCCGGATTACAGATGTAGTATAGCTCTTTTTCCCTAGTAGACCTAGGTTTATCGAATCCTCGGGAAGCAGAAAGCATAGTGAAGTTACTTTAACGGACCTTCGGGGTTTTTAGAATTCTTTTTGTGTTTTATCGGACCAAGAGTTTGCTGTCTTTTGTTGTTGTCGATGATGGAGAGAGAGAGGGCCTAGGCCTTTCAGTTTCACCTGTAGCTGTGCAAAACATCTGATGGGAATAAAAGATAATAATAAAGTATGCATGTAATTGTTAGAGCAAGATAATTATATGTGGGCAGTGCATCCATAATTGTTATTGCCTCCGCAACCGCTTATAGCAATAACTTACTAGTCTCATCCATAGAAGAAAGAGAACTAATGATATGCATAGTGACGTCACCGTAAATCCCAAGTAAATCCCCCACATACAACCGTACTACCCCTTCTGTCACTAGGGTTCCCAACCTGCAGATTAGTCATTACTCATACTCCCTATACCTGGCTCAATCCTCGGGTCTTGGGTACCTGACAAGTCCTTAGATTGAGGCAACAGAGGATACAATAATCATCATGTCATACAAACTAATACATGATACCATCTTTGATAAATAACATGCACAAAAGCTACATGGCTAGGCCAAAGCCCTTAGCCCAAAGAGAATTACTCACACATAGAGATGAAATCAACGATCATAAACATTGCAATGGAAATCATGAGATTGATGGCAAATAGTCTTACAATGTCGCCAATCGAAGATGAGATCTACTATTACAAGTGGTGGAATATGGCTATGGTGGTGGAGAAGGGTTTGGAGATTAGATCTAAGTCTATTCCTCCGGCGGCTCTTCGGTTTTGTGGATGGAGTCCTCGGGGCGGCTGATGATCGAAAAGAGCTCTTGTTTCTCGTCGCCCGAGGCCTATTTATATAGGGGTCCCTTCACGAAAGTTGTTCTGTTTGACCTAGCGGTGTTGATGGCAACTATATGACCGGAACTATACGGCTGGAATTTTATTCCCGCCGTATAGTTGGTCGTTAAAGCGGCTATCTCCACTTCATGACTCCTGGTTTCTTCGGGTTGTTGGACATCTCGTATATTTTACTTTAATGTTGTGAGTCCCATCATCAAACGTCATTATCTGCGCAGGGAAAAATAGAAAGAAAGGATTGCATACCCCTTCGATCATTAGGCATTAGTGGCAGGGTTTAGAGAGATATTTCATCAACAATATGAATAATATCCAGTTTAAATATGGACGTTGATGGCTATATTTCACAGCCATCAACCTTCCCAAGCTTAAACTTGATCATCCTCGAGCAAGAAAACCAAAATCAAAAAGGAACTCAGCATTTAAACTTAAATAATGAGATGATGATCTTACTCATGATTGGTAGTCTCAAGTTTCCTCTACTTTATAAATCTGAAAAACTTCATCATAGATAGAGTAATGGCAAGCATATCATATAGGTTTTTATGCATCCTTATAGCATAGCAAAATTATTGTTAACATGGATGATTCAAATGAGTAAACCTTATTCCATGTCATGTAATCAACTCATAGGCTTTCCTTTGTACAATAAAGTATAATCATGTAAAATTGAGAGTGTGAGAGTTTGTCATGAAAAACATATACACTAGAGTATCTCAATTCTCCCACATCAATAAATCTAGACTCTTCAAGCTCTACTTTTCTATTCATTGTCTTTCAAGAACTTCAGTTCTTAAGTAATTGAGAGCATGCCAAAGATTTTAATTAGTTTATCGGGCTATGATGGACACTTGTGGCATCACTAAGGTTTTGTTCCTTTTGTACAATGATTACTCATAACAGCCAGAGGAGTGATTCCATCACGAACATAGCTACCCGGGAATGCCAAAAATCTCACCCATTATAGCATTGCTGCTACATATGTTTAATCAACTCATAGCCGAAATCTAGGAGTTTCCTCCATGAAGATCGTGCATAGGCTAGCGGAGTTGTTGGCATCCCATGAAGTTTGATACACATAAAGCTATATCAGTCTTATGATTCACAAGTCAAACTTTGGCATGCTCACAAAAACCGCTAAACATTAATTAAATCGAACAAATCCTTTTAAAGAGAGCTGTCAAGTCAATCATTATTTTCTATGATGTTGAGTGTCTCTAGAAATAAGCCTTCAAGACTAAACACTACAACACCCAAGCCTTCAATTGTGAGACCTTTTCTTATAACAATTGTTTAGAAAAAATTTAGGCAAGACTTGGTTAACTACAGGAGCTGGAACAAAACATACTCAACTAAATACCCATGCAAACAAAATTTTACTACAATACAAAGACTCACTCCACCAATATAACATCTTATCATTTACTACTAACTAGCATGGGTTTCTGAAACTTCAAAAGTGGGGAATCTTAAGGCATACCTCTCATGATTGGTTCCACTTCTCTCTTCCCTTTTGATTTGCTTCTTAGAAACTCGAAGTCGATCACTCTCCTGCAAATGTGTGAAAGCCACAAGGAGGATAGAAAAGAAGGAAGAGGGAAAATAAAGGTAAATGGAAAAATCTTTTTGTTGTTTTCAAGAGAGGGAATTAAAGAATAGAAAATTGGTAGCAAAGCTCGGCTAGAAAATCTCAAAAATAAATAAAAGTAACTAAGGATAAAGTGTTGGGGAAGCAAACACGAGTGCTTATAAACTCGAATTAAAAACATAACCTTGAAATAAATAAAAACAAATGAACGCCAAATAAATATAATGAGGAAACCTCCCCAAGCTTAGGCTTTTGCAAGCCCTTCAAATCATTGTGGTGGCGGGAAAAAGTTGTAACTCCAGTTCGCAAATTGAGTTGATAAATTACTAGTTGTTTCTTGGAGGTTCAAGGAGAGGTTTTGCATTCTCTCCACATTTCCTCCAAGTTCTTGGAAGTCTTGGTATGTAGCGAACCGGGTTGGTGGATGCTCCTCTTCTTGGTCCCCATCCTCATCTGGAATCTCCTCCTCGGGTTGGTGTTGCTCAACCTGCAAGTCATATAGGAAACATCCTTCCTCGATAGAGAAAACACCATTAGGCAAAGGAGCAGGGTAGATTCGCCCAGCTCTAGCAATATGCAAGTAATAAACACCACCTCTGCTAGTGAGCATTCCACAACCTTTTAAAGTAGAGAAACCAACACGTCGCTCACCTAGCACTGGTTACAACTCACCTAGGTTGATGCCTAGGGCAATGGCAAGCACGGTGATGACGCCTGCACTTGTGACTGGTCCTTGGCTTTGGGAGGATTGGTACTCCAGGTAGCGCACAAGAATTGCGCCCAAGTTGAGTGAAAAGTTGGTGTTGTTGAAAGCAGCTTTTGCAAGGACTAATATGTCCTCCTCATTGAGTCTCATGAACTCATTTCGTGCCTGCAAAGTGTTAGCAATAACATAGAACAAATAGCGAATTACAGGATGTTGAATATTCTTCCCCTTGCTTACTCTAGAAGTGAAACTCATTCCATTATAGTATTGTTCTGGAGAAGGGTCTAAGCCAGTAAAGGATGCGTGTAAGTCATCATCATTATTGTTTGGAAAATTAAAACATGCACACCATTCATCTAGTGATAAAGCATAATTGTTGTTCATAAGTCAGAAAGAAATCATGTCCTCTCCATTCCATGCTTTAACGGTGCTTTGCAAAGAACTTAGAAATTCCATAGTTAACCGGAAATAAGTAGGCACATAATTGAATACAAAGTTTTGCAAGGCAACCCTAGTGCAAAGTAAATTGAAGTCATTAGAAATACCGAGTTGGTTCAATATAATGGGGCAATCCCACTTGGTTGCCTTCACTTCTCGGTTCTTGATCCTGTTGAAGCGATCATGTTGGAGCTCATCCTTGAATCGTATCCCCATGCGTTCTTGAGCGGCAGACCGAGAAGCACTAGCGGTGGCACGAGCACGAGCTTGGCTCCTTGTGTTCATCATCTAAAATAATAAGAAAAAATAAAACTTTTTGATCCAACAATAATAAGCATAACATATTCCTCATCATAGCACACTAAAGAATCCCCTCAAAATAATAATCTAGGCAAAAGAATATGGCAATTAGTTCATAGTAGGTCTCACCCTAGATTAATAATGACAATGGATCATAGATGAATTTTCAAAAAGTAATTGGAGGATCGGAGGAGAAACATACCGTAGATCACTTGTGTGTGAGGAAATCGAACGAAATTGGGCAGAGATGAAGATCTCTTGAGGTTTTGAGAGAGTTTGGAGGTAGAAGAGAGAAAAATGATTGAAGTTTTGGTGTTGGAGGTACCTCCCGCGGTGATCTTGTGGTCGGAAACAACTATACGGCTGGAACAATTTGTTCCTACCGTATAGTTGGTCTGCTTTAAAAAATTTAGGGTTTCCACTTGGCGGCGTAGCTATACGGCCATAACTGTACGGCCGGGATTTTTCATCCCCGCCGTATAGTTGGTCGTCAAACTTTCTGTACATGGAAAATAAATTTTATGAAGGCATCGATATCTATACGGCCGGAATTTTTATTCCTGTCGTATAGTTGGTCATTAAACCTTTAGTACGTGGAAAAGAAAAATTGTCGATGGCAAAAATATCTGTACGACCGGAACTATACGGCCGGAATGTTTATTCCTGCCGTATAGTTGATCGTTAAACCTTCTATTGTCATCAAAAAAATTCCGTTTCTTCGAGAATTATTTCTTATCCTGAAACTTAGTGAAACACCTAGTTTTTGACAGAAAAATGACAGTAAAAATTGTCGACCAACATTAGCATTTATAAAGCAGGATTTTTAGTACTGCCAAAGTTCTTCTCCTCAACTGGAGCTTTCTAGCACTCTTTATTAAACATAAAACTAAAACTTAAACTTAAAAACTTTACTCAAACCTTTATTTCACATGGGTTGCCTCCCATGTAGCACTCTTTTATGGTCAATAGCTTGACCTTTATGTTGCTCACTTAGGCCAGATGAGTGGAACACCCACTCCAAAATAGTTGGCCTTCAAAGTGATGGCCTCCTTTTCATCATGCTTGGCTTTCTTATTCCTCAGAAAATGAATAACAAAAGGATCCCGTGAAGGCAATTGAAGCTTCACGTTCCCTTCATGTAGATTAATCAAAGCCTTAATAGTTCTTAAGAATGGACAACCTAATATAATCAGAGCAGTAGCATCTTTAGACATGTCAACAATAACAAAATCAATAAGAGCAGGACAGCTTTTAATGTATACTAAAGTATTTTATTTAATCCCTACAGCTTGGTTGTAAGTAGAATCTGCAAGATGTAGTTTTAACTCGGTGATTTCAAAAGAGCCAATATTTAACTTATTAAAAAGACTTTTTGGAATTGTTGAAACGCTTGCACCTAGATCACAAAGTGTAGCTATCTCATTGGTCCCAATTTTAATCTTAATAGTAGGCTCAAATATATCATCAAGCTTAATAGGTAATTTTTCAGCAATTTTCTTATATTCTTCCTCAAGCTCACGTGCCTTTATTGCTACCTGATTAACGAAGTGTTGATACATAGCTTCATCATTTCCTTCACTTACCGGAATCTTGATATTGATCCTTTTTTACAAGATCTTCAACAGTGTAACTTGGTGAAGGAGCATTACTATAATCAAGTACTTCAGGCTCCCTTTGGATTCTCATCATCTTGAGGTCTTCAACTGGATTGGGCTTAGCTTTACCTGCAAATTTAGCTAGAATGAGAGTTTGACTCTCGATTATCTTATCTAGTTGTGCCTCAACAATCCTTGTTGTTTCTTGGAGGGCCTGCAAATCATTCCTAAAACTTACATCTTGGTTAGATAATTTACCAAGCATAGCATCATGGTTCTCCTATATTTTAACAAGAATATTGTTTTGCTCATTTTGTGAGTCTATAAAGGACTTAAGTGTTTCTTAGAGACTACCATTACTTGTTCCCATATTATTATAAGAGTTACCTGCAGAACTAGAATAGTGTTTCTGAAGATTAGGATTATAATTCTTCTTCCAAGCAGGGTTATAATCATTACGAGCTATGAAGTCTATTTCTTCAATATTTGATTCTGGGATAGCTCTTACCTAGTTTTCCTTACCTTTTACGGCTAATATGAGCTCATCAAGCTTAGCATTGAGTTCTTCATTTTCTTGTGGTGAGACGGAGTTCACCTTCTTCGTGTTTGATCTATCCACATGCCACTTGGCATGGTTGTCTTGCATATTGTCTAGCAGCTGCTTTGCTTCGGTAATATGTTTGCCCATAAATGTTCCTCCAGCTGCAGTATCAAGCATAGACTTAGACACATGGTTAAGAGCATTATAAAATAAATGGAGGATTAACCAATCTTCCGTCCCATGACTGGGACAGTTTCTAATGCATTCTTTCATCCTCTCCCATGCAAGCGCTAGTGGCTCACGCTCTTCTTGTCTAAAACCAGTAATATTAGGTCTTAGTTGCATAGTCTTTGTAGGTGGGAAAAATTTAGTCATAAATAAATAAGTACACTGCACCCATGATGCAATAGTATTTCTAGGCAAAGATAGCAACCATTTTTGCTCTTCCTCTAAGAGAGAAAGGAAATAAACGCAATTTGACCGCATCGAGGTCAACATCTTTTACGCACACCATATCACATATTTTAGTGAAAGTATTCAAGTGCATACCTGCGTCCTCAACGGTAGAGCCTCCAAATTGATTCTGTTGAACCAAACTTAAATAATGGGGCTTAATTTCATAATCATCAGCAATTGCTAGCTGAGTAATAGGAGTACGCAAATAATATTGTTGGGAGTTGCAAACTCCCCAAGCTTCTTTTCAGCCATATTTCCTATGTTTTTGGGTTTTCTTAAACAAAGACTTATGATAGTAAAAAACAAGAAATTAAAGACAAACTTTTTTTTTGGTTTTTCAAATAAAGACTGAAAGCAAACTAACAAAATTAAAAACAAGAATTAAAACTAGCAAGGTTCCTACTAACCTCACCAGGGTAGCTATTGCTTCCCCTGCAACGACGCCAGAAAAAGGGTTGATACCTTCGATCCGGATTACGGATGTAGTATAGCTCTTTTTCCCTAGTATACCTAGGTTTATCAAATCCTCGGGAAGCAGAAAGCTTAGTGAAGTTACTTTAATAGACCTTCGGGACTTTTAGAATTCTTTTTGTGTTTTATCGGACCAAGAGTTTGATGTCTTTTGTTATTGTCGATGATTGAGAGAGAGGGCCTAGGCCTTTCGGTTTCAACTATAGTTGTGCAAAACATCTGATGGGAATAAAATTAATAATAAATTATGCATGTAGTTGTTAGAGCAAGATAATTATATGTGTGCAGTGCATCCATAATTGCTATTGCCTCCGCAACCGCTTATAGCAATAACCTACTAGTCTCATCCATAGAAGAAAGAGAACTAATGATATGTATAGTGACGTCACCGTTAATCCCAAGTAAATCCCTCACATACAGCCGTACTACCCCTTCTGTCAGTGGGGTTCCCAACCTGCAGATATACCTGGCTCAATCCTCGGGTCTTGGGTACCTGACAAGTCCTTAGATTGAGGCAACAAAGGATACAATAATCATCATGTCATACAAACTAATACATGATACCATCTTTGATAAATAACATGCACAAAAGCTACATGGCTAGGCCAAAGCCCTTAGCCCAAAGAGAATTACTCACACATAGAGATGAAATCAACGATCATAAACATTGCAATGGAAATCATGAGATTGATGGCAAATAGTCTTACAATGTCGCCAATCGAAGATGAGATCTACTATTACAAGTGGTGGAATATGGCTATGGTGGTGAGAAGGGTTTGGAGATTAGATCTAAGTCTATTCCTCCGGCGGCTCTTCGGTGTTGTGGATGGAGTTCTAGGGGTGGCTGATGATCGAAAAGAGCTCTTGTTTCTCATCGCCTGAGGCCTCTTTATATAGGAGTCCCTTCATGAAAGTTATTCTGTTTGACCTAGCGGTGTCGATGACACCTATATGACTGGAACTATATGGACGGAATTTTATTCCTGCCGTATAGTTGGTCATTAAAGCGTCTGTCTCCACTTCACGACTCCTGGTTTCTTTGGGTTGTTGGAAATCTCGTATCTTCAACTTTAATGTTGTGATTCCCATCATCAAACGTCTTTATATATGCAAGGAAAAGTAGAAAGAAAGGATTGCATACCCCTTTGATCATTAGGCATTAGTGGCAGGGTTTAGAGAGCCATTTCATAAAAAATATGAATAATATCCAGTTTAAATGTGGACGTAGATGGCTATATTTCACAGCCATCACATACATGTCAATATATGTGCAAAAGTATTGGTACTCTCAAAGGTTGTGCAAGGACTTTTAAAAAGAAACAACCAATGATCCTTGAAAGAGGGAAAAAAGAGAAAAGGATATGTATGAAGATCCACATAACAAGTCCTTGGCATGGTCTTGTTACTACTTTATGAATTTTCTTGAAAGACAGTAATTGGATTAGAAGTGTTTTGATAGCCTTGATTTATTGATGTGGGAGTCAATAAGACACTTCACTGTTATGCTACTTAGGACATGAACTCTCTTACTCAATTATCCTATTTAAAACATCCTAGTGTTCCTTGGCAAGCTGAGAGTTAACTAGAAGAATTGGATTGTGTAACACCCCAGCATTTAGGAACCAACGAAGGGTAGAAATAGGAATCTGTGCATATGCATGCATTCATCTATAAAATACGGGTAAATTTTTCGCCAAACAAAAACCTAAAGTGATTAGAGTTTCTTTCACTATCTAGAGGTCGGAATAGCTCTCTGAAGTGATTGCTATAAATTTTGACATGACCTTTAGGCATTACTGTGTCTTTTTTGGGGGAAATATTTTGAATTCAAATTTGAAATTTAAATCATTTGAAAAATATTTGAAAATTAGAAGTTAGAAACATAAAGTGGATTTCCAAAATGAAGTATTAACATTGTTGGATTATATTATTGATATATATTAAACAACAATATGAAATTAAGACAAGGAAATTCAAATAAGAAATGAATTCTTATTTCTTATCTTTATTCCATAATAATACTACAAATGGGGATAATTACATCAAAAAGATTATTACAAGGAATAGAGTCCAATAAAATAAATCTTTATTAAATCAAAGGAATATTATTACAAGATTCTTTACAAAGGGAATAGAAATAAGATTACAATGAGAACTGTACTACCTATCTACTCCTATACTTAGTCTTGGCAATCTAGATCTTGTTCCTGCAAAATAAGATAAACCACTCAAATAGAAACAAAAGATTAGTTGATTAGTTTTACTCTTAGTGGTGAATAGTGAAGTGCACTGTTCATATTACATCATAGAGTAATTAAAAAGGGGCAAGTTTCACCAATGTGTAGTATCTGTTCTTTTAAGCAAATAGCTCCAATGCCATATTAGAAGCCAAGTAGAGAAAAGTAAGTTTCACTAGGACAATAACCAGTAAAAGGGTAGGAAGTGAAAGTCAGATTACTTGATCTGATCCATACACATCCAAGCAGCTTAGTCATCTAACTGCATGTTGTGTGATGTCGACATAGCAGAAGGAGTCCAAGTAGTCAAAAGAAATACTCAGCCATGGTACAGCTGCTAGTGTTCACAATCTATCTCCATATTCTCAAGCACACAACAAGAACATAGAGAACCTGTACACTAGAGGCACTCATAGAGTTGTAAGGGAGTACCAGAGGTAGAGAGCGAGACATACTTACCTGTAGCCTCGCTGAAGATTAGAAGAGGAAGCAGAAATCATCGGCGAGCGCACATGGCGGCACGGGGAGCACCCGAGGGCGCTGCAACCTGCGCCGAGCCATGAGCCGACGGCCACAGTCACGCGTGCAGCAGCGGCGGCACCACAGAGCCACCGAAGCCGCGGCATAGCACCACGGAGGCGGCGGAACACCAAATCACTGACATCCACCAAACCCTAGGGTTCGGGGTGGAGTCAACCTGGACGGGAGAAGGATCCAGAGGCGAATCGAGCAGGACCAGTCGACGGAGCGACGCCGACTACCTCGCCATGCACCATGGCGGCGGCGACCGGGAAGGCCTAGGGAGGCGGTAATCAAGCAGCAACAGCGATGGCGACACCACGCCGTAGCGGGGCGAGGAAGAACACGAGAGAGCGAGAGAGGTGAGGGGTGCGTACTAGGCCGATGTGGTCCAGTACCCCTCAGTGGAGCGGGTATGGCCAGCCCAAATGGGCCGACTCAGGGCTGGGCCAACCCAATGGGCCTGGTCCAGATATTTAAAAGAAAAGTCTAAATGATTTATTAAAAGACCAAAATACCCCTAGGACTTAAAAGGTTCTCAGAAATAAAATAAAAATCCTAAAAATTTAAATAAAATACCAATGGACTCATAAAAGTATATTCAAAAAAATTAATAGAGAGAATTTTTGGTAATTAAAATTAGAACTGTTATTATGAATAAATATATTCCTTATGGAATTTTATAAAAATACATAAAACACTTAAATTGAATAAAATTCATTTTAAGATCCTAAAGGGAAGTACTATTATAGAAAAATACTAGTTTGTATTTTTGAAATGTAAATCAAGTGTGATAAAAATAAAGTCTTATTTCCTTAAAGGAATTTTATTTAAATATTTAAAAGAGTTAAAAATTATATAAATTCATTTTTAAACTCTTAGAATAATACTAGTTATTATAATAATGCTAAATATAAAAATAATATGAATTTAATGATTTCTTGAATAATACTTTTCTTTTATTAATTAAAAGAGACATAAAACCTTTATAAGGTGGGTAAAACACACAAACAAGGAATATAATAAATCATTGCATGACATTACTATGCATTGCATATTGCTTCTTTAAATATTGTCCTTAGCGGGCAATAATGGTTTTCTGTAGAAACTGGAGCTCAAGGTCAAGTGGAAGTATCTGACTTCACTACCTTGCAGTCCAAAGGCAAGTTCACCACTTGCTCATGTCCTTTGAAGAGTCTTTATGAAAGTATTTGAAAATTGTGTGTTATCACCTATATTCTAAAAGAGACAGAAAATAAATAGTTTCCCAAACAAATGAATGCTATTATCATCCTAAGTGATGATAAATACTAAGAATGACAATGGAATCTAGGATTCCAATGGTTGAACAGCTAGGGCTTAATAAACCATGACATCAGTGATTCTAGCACCATATATTACGCGTTAACCAGGAGATTTGGAATGAGACAGAGAAGTCAAATGTATCTTTTTCCTCTCGCATGCATCTGGATGTACAGGTTGTGGCTGTTATCCTCGTAGCGTGCATTAATTGGTAATTCGTAGAGGATATGCAGCATACGGGTGGGAACCCTCAACATCCCACGATAGTTTTGGCATCTGAACGGTCTATACTAACCATTGTCGTAATTCAAGATGTGGGCATGGCGTACACCAACGGGGACATGCGGGGTCGCGAAGGGGGCAATGATTGGCTTGGATCATCTACTAGGCCCCACATCACGGAATTGTGGACGGGAAAGTACGCCCGGTTGTGCAACAAGGATTTGGTCTCTTATGGGTAAAGTAACGCACTCTATAGAGTGTAAGATTTGTGACATGTTACTCCCTTTTCTAGGAAGGAGCTACGAACGCGGCAGGAAAGGAACTCCATGAAGTTTTGGTCAACCTGTGAAGGCTGATGGGCATAGTTTTTGATAATAAAATCAATCTTTGAAGAAAATATTTACCAAAACTGCATAGTACCAAGGACTTATAGTCCGAGGTGGTAGTTATAGCATCAAACTTCCCACCTTGCATATAGTGAACTTGCTGGGTAACGCTATTACTCACTCTTTCCTTTGAACCCCTTGCTAGACTTTGAGGGCCAGAAGGATGACCAGGTGTATGCTACGGAGGTCCAGAACAACATCTACTATGAAGAGCCAGACCTGTCCGATGGAATCGAAGGGGTGGACTATGGGATACACTATGGAGCTGAAGACAACGAGTTAGAGTAGTTGTCATGCCAAAACATAGTTATCTAGGTTGAGCCGAGCAACACGAACCCTATGGAATAAGCTGTCGAGCTCACGTCTTTATTACCGTTGTGTTTTTTCGTTCTTCCGCTAAACTTATGAAATAAGTTATTTGGTTTGTAAGTTGGAATCACTTGAAGTCTCGAACTTACCGTATTGTAATAATAAGGAAGTGTGTATGTTTGTAGTTTGGACCCGCAATGTTCTTGTTGTACCACTCTGAGAGATGTGATATTTACGGAATGGTGTTTTGTGGATGTCAGGTCAACAACTATAGTGTACTACACATGCAGTGGTATGCTAGGTCACCGCAGCTGGTATCAGAGCAATTACTTTGACCTTAGGTTGGAAATATAGTAAAGGGAACTACCTGTAGGACTCTAGGGGCAACGGTAAAGAGTTCTCTAGATTATATGATGAATATTCAATTGGGAATATTTTGTTATATTTTTTAGTGCGATAATTCTTTATTATGATACACCATTATAATTAATGGTTACTAATTATGAATGTTTTGTATACAGTTAAAATGACACCAAAGTTTCCAAAACAGACTTTGGTAAGGAAAGAAGAAACTATCGATGATTATCAGGGGACTTTAACTGAAGAGCTTCGAGAACTTCTGAGGGTTTTGGTTGCACAACTACTATTCCAGTTAGTACCATGACATACCATGATGGGAAAATGTTAGCCAAATATCGTGTTAGTATCCAACTACCAGATAAGCTTGGTTTATATCACAATTTACCTATGGGTGAAGGTAGAAGTCACCTAGCAGCATACCATGTTGCTATTCTGGAGGCGATATCCAATGTTTGGGAGCACAAAGCACAAGAATTAGCTAGAAGCACATATTCTGTGATTCCTCATGACTCTATAGACATGGATCCAGTTCCAGATCATCTTACTTTAGTAAAAAAGCATCCAAAATTAGCCTCCAAGTTTATGGATCAGTATCGACTGATAGTTGGGTCTTTGTATAAGACACATCAGGTTATTGTGGAGGATCAAATTGATATGCTAGAGGATTTAACTAATCCTAAACGAAGGGAGAAGTTAGCATGTCAACTGGAGAACGAAACAGTGGGTAGGGTTAGCCCAACTTTTAAGGATATACCTATAGATCTAGCATCTTTTACACCATACCCTTATTCACCTATGCCAAAACCCACTAGATATCCTGACGAGGGTACTAGTCATCTAGTACCACAGAATTCTTCGGGAACCGAGGACTCGGAACTACCTATTGGAAACTCCGAAGGATGGAGGTACGGATCGATGGATGGATCTGCCGGGAATCCTATTCCTGTGGAAGATTCTGTTGGTGATATCGAGCAAACTAGTCGCATGGGAGTGAGGTCTTATTCCGTTGATGGAAGGGATGTCCATGTGGAGGATGTAGAGTCCGATGAGGAAGATCCTAAAGAAAGGGTGTTTGAGTCACCAGGACCTTATCCTACTCCTGATAACATGCACTATCCAATTATAGCTAAGGATTATCATACCCAACAGAGTACTTGGGGAGCATTGGAAGCAGAATATTCTGTTGATTATTCTAGAGTCAGGATGCAGGAGGCGATTGAAGAAGACAGTGATGAGGATGATTCCGAAGATACCTCAGATGAATTGGAAGGTATGTACGCACTTCAGTCGGATGATATGTCAAGTCTAGATACTTCTGATACTGAGTATCGTCCATCAAAGAGGCAAGTCGTTCCACAGACGGTGCGCCGTACTTCATGGCAGCACGGTTGTATTCTGGGTATTTTTGATGAACGTCGCAGCTTTTAGGGAGCATGACCTTGAGGAGGAGTATCCCAGTGGTAATACGAAAGTTAGAGTCAGAGCACTTGATGTAACTAAATAAGTGGGATAGCATCCACTAGAGTTGTAATACCTAAATGGTATGGGTTTGTAATTACGTTGTACTAACTATGTTGTGTGTAATGTATAATATGTGATGCATATTTGGTTCTTATTTGGATCTTGTTTTCCATTGTGTGACTAGTTCTATGCATGAAGTTGAGCTCAGAACACATATGCATGATGTAATTATGAGCGTTCACTTTATGTTACAAGACTAGGGGGTATGGAAACGGGTATAGAGGACGAGACCGAACGGCAGCGTATGGAGCACGAAACTAAGGAAAAGGCGGATGAAGACGCCAAAATGCAGGCAAATTTACCACCACCACCAATGAGGCCATTGATGGAGCAGAACTTTGTGCAATACATGCAGATGATGCAAGAGTCCTAGAATAAGTTTATGGAGGGATTAGTGGATCGAGTCGGACATCAGAGGGAACCTGAAGGACATGGTGTGAGTCTTTCTGACTTTTAGAATGCAAGGCCTTTTCCTTTTGCATCAGCCGCTGAGCTAATGGATGCAGAGGATTGGCTAGCAGATATAGAGAGGAAGTTGAAAACTGTAAGATGCAATGATGAGGAAAAGTTGAGGTATGCATCACATCTCTTAACTAGACTTGCGGCATCATGGTGAGATAATCAGTTAGCAATGCAACCGCCAGGTAGGGAGTATACCTAGGAGGAGTTTAAGCAAAGATTCTATGAGTATCATGTTCTAGAAAGTGTGATGGAGTTGAAGCGCATGGAGTTCGAAGAACTTCAGCAGGGATATACCAGTGTCATGAAGTACATCTGGGAGTTCAGTCAACTATCTCTTTATGCTGAGGATGAAGTGAGCACTGAGGAAAAAAAAGGAAGAAACATTTTCTGCGTGGTCTAAATCCATTTGTGAAGATACAATTAGGGCTGGCCAATAAGCAGACTTTTCAACAGCTACTTGATGCAGCCATCACATTTGAGGATGATTACAAGAATGTCCAAGAGGACCGGAGGAAAAGAGCAAAGAAAGAAACCAAGAGAATCCAAGAAAGTAAGCCGAAACCCAATTTGGAGTTCAAACCCAGGAATCGACCCTTCAATAACAACAACAATATTAACAAGAACAACAGTGGAGGTTAGTCCAACCCTAGGAGGAATATTATCTATAACAATTGTGGTATTCCAATGCATTTCCAAAGGGAATGTAAAAATCCAGTAATCATATGCTATGGTTGTGGTCAGAAGGGGCACATCAAGCCTGATTGCCCAAGCAAACCACCAGGTGGTTGGCCTACAACAGGCGATGGTCAATCAAGAGTCGGAGGTGGACAGCCTAACAGAGGTGGAAGTTATGGCAAAAACGACAATGGCAAGAAAGGCAGACCTACTAGAAGGTTGAATTGCGCAACCTTGGAGGAGGTGGATAATTCGGATCAAGCGGTGATAGGTACGCTCAATATTCTCACAAATCCTGGAAAAGTTATATTTGATATCGGTGCAACTACTTCATTCATATCTGAATAATTTTGTGATAAGTTCAGGATTAGAAGGGCACCTTTAGAAAAACCTATGACCGTAGTTACAGCTGGAGGGATCGTGGTAGTTAGAAACATAAAATTGAACCAAGTTATCTCAATCTGTGGTCAAACCTATTATGCGGATCTTTATGTGATTCCATTAAGGGGAATAGCTGTAGTGTTGGGAATGGATTGGATGACTGAGTATGGGGCACAGATCAATTGTGAGGATAAAACCGTTTCAATCAAGTCTCCAAGTGGAGGAAAGATAGTCTATCAGGCGGATAAACATAGTCATATCATGGTAGATCTGTAATTGAACTCAATGAAGGACGTCAAATTGGAAGATATTCCGATAGTGAAGGAATTTCAAGATGTTTTTCCAGCAGAGTTACCAGGAATTCCACCTGATCGAGAAATAGAATTCACTATTGACTTGATACCTGGTACATCGCCAATAGCCCAAGCACCATATATGATGGGACCAAAAGAGTAAAAAGAGTTTAAGGAGCAAATTGATGAGTTAGCTAGAAAAAGGATTTATTCAGGAAAGTGTATTCCCATGGGGAACTCCGGTGATTTTTGTGGATAAATGAGATGGAGGACGAAGAATGTGTGGTGATTACAGAAATCTCAACAATATCACCATCAATAAAAAATACCCATTACCAAGAATTCAAGATCTGTTTGATCAAGTCAAAGGAGCTGGAGTGTTTTCCAAGATTGATCTAAGATCAGGATACCATCAGATAAAAATCAAACCTGAAGATGTTCCAAAAACTGCATTTGTGTCAAGATATGGTCATCATGAGTATCTCGTCGTGCCTTTTGGATTGACCAATGCACCAGCAATATTCATGAATTTAATGAACAAAATCTTTATGCCTTATCTGGATAAGTTCGTCATAGTATTCATTAATGATATTTTGATATACTCAAAGGATAAAGAAGAGCATGTTGATCATTTAAGGTTAGCATTGCAAATCTTAAGAGAACAAAAGCTTTATGATAAATTCAGTAAGTGTGAATTCTGGTTGGACAAGGTAGAATTTCTTGGTCATGTGATCAGTAAAGATGGAATTGCGGTAAATCGATCCAAAGTTCAATCAGTATTGGAATGGAATGCACCAACTAATGTGAAACAAATCCGAGGTTTCTTAGGCATGGCAGACTATTATCGGAGATTCGTTGAAGGTTTTTCCAAGATAGCTGGACCATTGACCAAATTGCTAAGAAAGAATGCACCATTCATATGGGATGAGAAGTGTGAAGCTAGTTTTCAATAATTGAAAACCATATTAACAACCGCACCAATTTTAGCTATACCGAAAACACGAAAAGATTACACAGTATACTATGACGCAACCAAAGAAGGATTAGGATGTGTGCTAATGCAAGATCGTAAGGTAATTGCTTATGGGTCTAGACAACTCAAACCACATGAAGTTAACTATCCAACACATGATTTGGAGTTAGCAGCCGTAGTCTTTGCCTTAAAAGGATGGATGCATTTTCTCTATGGAGCAAGGTGTGAACTATACATGGATCATAAAAGTCTCAAATATTTCTTCACTCAGAAGGAGCTAAATATGAGGCAGAAAAGATGGTTGGAGTTGATCAAGGATTATGATCTTACAATTAACTATATTCTAGGAAAGGCCAATGTAGTAGCAGATGCTTTAAGTCGGTAGAGTATGGATACTCAACCCATCAATAGAGAATTACCAAAAGAGTTGCAAATTGATTTGGAAATGTTAGAGATACAATTCCCAAGGATAGAAGTTCATGTAGGTTTAGCTACCATGAGGGTTGTATAAGAGAAAATCAGTGATCTTCTTCATGAGATCTATCGACATCAACTTGGTGATCCATTTATTGCTAAAGAAATCAGAAGAATTTCCGAAGGGCAAAAATCAGTTTTTCACCTAGGAGATTATGGATCTTTATGGTTCCAAAACCGTCTTTGTGTACCAGATGTACCAAAGATCAGAGAGGTGATACTCCAAGAGGCAAATGAGACACCATATTCAATTCATCCAGGAAGTACGAATATGTACATGGATCTTAAGGAATTATTATGGTGGAATAACATGAAGAGAGACATTGCAAAATATGTACAGAATGCCATTCTTGTCAAAGGGTAAAAGAAGAACATCAAAGTCCAGTAGGACCATTGGAAATTCCAGAATGGAAATGGGAAGAAATTGGTATGGATTTTATTACAGGATTACCTTTGATACCGAAGCGGAAGGATATGATATGGGTGATTGTGGATAGATTCACAAAAAGTGCACACTTTATTCCGGTAAATCAAAAAGATAATGCTGAGAAATTGGTGGAAATATATGTCAAAGAGATAGTTAGTAAGCATGGAGTGCCCAAGAAAATTGTATCAGATAGAGGATCTGTGTTTACTTTAGCATTTTGGAAACAATTACATGAAGCACTTGGCTCGAAGTTGGATTTTAGCACACCCTATCATCCCGAAACTGGAGGTCAAACAGAAAGAACAAATCAAATCTTGGAGGACATGCTTAGAGCTTGTGCACTAGATTTTGGAGGTTCGTGGGAAGATCATCTACCATTTGCAGAATTTTCCTACAACAATAGCTATCAAAGTAGTCTGAAAGCAGCACCATACCAAGTACTTTATGGTAGAAGATGTAGATCACCAATATGTTGGTATGAGCCTGGTAGTAGCAAGGAATTTATAGCAGACTATATCAAGGAGAAGCAAGATATCATCGGTATTATTAGGGATCGATTGAATATAGCTCAAAGTCGCCAGAAGAGTTATGCTGATCAAATTCGAAGATCATGGCATCCAGAAGTGGGGGATATGGTATATCTCAAAATAAGTCCAATGAAGGGAGTTAAGAAATTCGAAGTCAAAGGAAAACTAAGTCCAAGATATATTCGACCATTCAAGATACCGAGTCAGAATAGAACAATAGCTTATGCTCTTGAGTACCAAAAAGATTGGCCCAAGTTCATAACGTTTTCCATGTGTCACAATTACGAAAATGTCTTAAAGTTCCTGATGATGCAATTACACATCAAGAAATTGAGTTACAAGAAGATTTGACTTATGTTGAGAAACCCTGTAAAATTCTAGAAGAGAACTTGAAAAGGTTGAGAAACAGGGCAATCAAATACTGCAAAGTACAATGGGAACATCACCCGGAGAGAGAAGCCACATGGGAGAAAGAGGATGATTTAAAAGAAGCATATCTAGAACTATTTAGGTACACATCAGCAAACTTCGGGATGAAGTTTAATTTAAGGGGGGGAGTCTGTAACACCCCAGCGTTTAGGAACCAATGAAGGGTAGAAATAGGAATCTATGCATATGCATGCATTCATCTGCAAAATACGGGTAAATTTTTTGCCAAACAAAAACCTAAAGTGATTAGTGTTTCTTTCACTATCTAGAGGTAGGAATATCTCTCTGAAGTGATTGCTATAACTTTTGACATGACCTTTAGGCATTTTTGTTGATTTTGGGGGGAATATTTTGAATTCAAATTTGAAATTTAAATCATTTGAAATCTTTTGAAAATTAGAAGTTAGAAACATAAAGTGGATTTCCAAAATAAGTATTAACATTGTTGGATAAATTATTGATATATATTAAACAATAATATGAAATTAAGACAAGGAAATTCAAATAAGAAATGAATTATTACTTCTTATCTTCATTCCATAATAATATTACAAATGGGATAATTACATCAAACAGATTATTGCAAGGAATAGAGTCCAATAAAATGAATCTTTATTAAATCAAAGGAATATTATTACAAGATTCTTTACAAAGAGAATAGAATAAGATTACAATGAGAATCTATACTACATATCTACTCCTATACTAAGTCTTGGCAATCTAGATCTTGTTCCTGCAAAATAAGATAAACCACTCAAATAGAAACAAAAGATTAGTTGATTAGTTTTACTCTTAGTGGTGAACAATGAAGTGCACTGTTCATATTACATCATAGAGTAATTAAAAAAGGGGCAAGTTTCACCAATGTGTAGTATCTGTTCTTTTAAGCACATAACTCCAATGCCATATTAGAGGCCAAGTAGAGAAGGGCAAGTTTCACCAGGATAGTAACCAGTAAAAGGGTAGGAAGTGAAAGTCAGATTGCTTGATCTGATCCATACACAGCCAAGCAGCAAGGCAGCTTAGTCATCTAACTGCATGTTGTGTGCTATCGACATAGCAGCAGCAGTCCAAGCAGTCAAAAGGAATACTCAGCCATGGCACAACTGCTAGTGTTCAAAATCTATCTCCATCTTCTCAAGCACACAACAAGAACATAGAGAGTCTGTACACTTCCCAAACAATTACACCAGCTAGTTTACCAAATCAACCATCAGATCACCATAGAATGGTGACATAAGAAGGGGGTGGTGCATGGGGATAGCAAGACCAAGCACAAGGTCACATGAGCAAGGAGGAGCGGAACTAGAACCTGTGGTGTGCAGGGCAGACTCTAGGGGTGATCAAGTCACCAAGATCAAGACAGCAACCTCAAGCAACACCACAACAACACCAGCAAGCAACTTGGGTGGTGAGTTTATACAAAACCATCACACGCCAAATCATAGATAATCATGTGTTGTTTCATATAAGATCTTCTTAGAAAAGCACCCAAGTGGGGTGTATCCATCACAGAAGAGATTTAAATAAAGCCAAACAATCAATCTTTGCAAACTACTCCAAGATCTCAGCCTGTGCATCATTGATCTTGGAGAATAAAACATGTTTTTACATCCACATATACAATAGCCTTAAATGAATATTTCTGGGCACATCCAATGGCTGGAAGCACCTTAGAAACTAGTTCATCTTAAGGATCTACAATACATAGCATGGGTTATCAAATCATTTTCTTAAAGGCTATACGAATCATTGTTTAAACTGATTACCAAAGCACACTTGAGAGGGAAGCATTAGATAAAAAGCTTAGTTTTTATCCAGCATAGCCTTAGACCAACATCATAGGCTTGGTGAAGTTAAAGAATACCACAGTTTAATCCATCAAATAAAGTTTTCTCAACTCTTAGACACTCTAGAGTACAAATAGAAATAGCCAATATCAGGAACAAGCTTGTGTACCATTCAAATGAAGGTTTCACAAGGATTCATCCTAACCAAGAAGTTTCAACCAAGGATTTAATAATCCAGTCCTTTCAAAAGAATATACTTAATCATTCTCCTAACATAGTTTTTAGGAATCATTCTAAGTTTACATCAGAAGCTATCAATATGCAGGCATCAGTAGTATTTGAACAGAAGGCCAACTATATGTTCCAGTATGGAACAAATCCACTCACAGCATAGACATGGGTCATAGTATCCAAAGATTGCAAGTGACAATAACTCAACATTATAGAAGGATACAGTTAATAGAGCCACTGTCAGCAATTTCAAAGACCACTAATGTATAGTACTTCTGCACAGACTAATTGCCATCAATTATTCCTAAATCATTCACTGCCTCAGTAATCACAACACTAGTGGGGCAAATATAAACCCAGAGGATGAACCCTAATTAGGAATTTCTCACCAGAGGCACTCACAGAGTTGCAAGGGAGGACCAGAGAGAGAGCGAGACATACTTACCTATAGCCTCGCTAAAGCTAAGAAGAGGAAGTAGAAATCATCGGCGAGCACACATAGTGGCACGTGGAGCACCCGAGGGCACTGCAACCCGCGTTGAGCCATGAGGTGGCGGCCACAGTCACGCATATAGCAGCGGCAGCACCACAGAGCCACTGAAGCTGTGGCACAGCACCACGGAGGCGGCGGAACACCAAATCGCTGACAGCCACCAAACCCTAAGGTTTGGGGTGGAGTTAACCTGGACGGGAGAAGGATCCAGAGGCGAATCGAACAGGACCAGTCGATGGAGCGGCACCGACTACCTCTCCATGCACCACTACGGTGGTGGCTGGGAAGGCCCAAGGAGGCGGTAATCAAGCAGCAATGGCGACAGTGACACCACGTCACAGCAGGGCGAGGAAGAACATGAGAGAGCGAGATAGGTGAGGGGTGCGTACTGGGCCGATGTGGTCCAGTACCCCTTAGTGGAGCGGGTATGGCCAGCCCAAATGGGCAAAGTCAGGGCTGGGCCAGCCCAATGGGCCTGGTCCATATATTTAAAAGAAAATGATTTATTAAAAGACCAAAATACCCCTAGGACTTAAAAGGTTCTAAGAAATAAAATAAAAATCCTAAAAATATAAATATAATACCAATAAACTCATAAAAGTATTCTCTACTCAAAAAATTAATAGAAAGAATTTTTGGTAATTAAAGTTAGAACTGTTATTATGAATAAATATATTCCTCCTGGAATTTTATAAAAATATACAAAACACTTAAAATTGAATAAAATCCATTTTTAAGATCCTAAAGGGAAGTACTATTATAGAAAAATACTAGTTTGTGTTTTTGAAATGTAAATCAAGTGTGATAAAAATAAAGTCTTATTTCCTTAAAGGAATTTTAGTTAAATATTTAAAAGAGTTAAAAATTATATAAATTCATTTTTAAACTCTTAGAATAATACTAGTCATTATAATAATGCTAAATATAAAAATAATATGAATTTAATGATTTCTTGAATAATACTTTTCTTTTATTAATTAAAAGAGACATAAAACCTTTATAAGGTGGGTAAAACAGGCAAAGAAGGAAGATAATAAATCATTGCATGACATTACTATGCATTGCATATTGCTTCTTTAAATATTGTCCTTATTGAGCAATAATGGTTTTCTGTAGAAATCAGAGCTCAAGGTTAAGTGCAAGTATCCGACTTCACTACCTTGCAGTCAGAAGGCAAGTTCACCACTTGCTCATGTCCTTTGAAGAGTCTTTATGAAAGTATTTGAAAATTGTGTGTTATCACCTATATTCTAAAAGAGACAGAAAATAAATATTTTCCCAAACAAATGAATGCTATTATCATCCTAAGTGATGATAATACTAAGAATGATAGTGGAATCTAGGATTCCAATGGTCGAACAGCTAGGGCTTAATAACCCATGACATCAGTTATTCTAGTGCCGTATATTACGCGTTAACCATGAGATTTGGAATGGGACGGAGAAGTCAGTTGTATCTTCTTCCTCTCGCATGCATCCGGATGTGTAGGTCATGACTGTTATCCTCGTAGCGTGCATTAATTGGTAATTCGTAGAGGATATACAGCATATGGGTGGGAACCCTCAACGTCCCACGATAGTTCTGGCATCTGAACGATATGTACTAACTATTGCGGTAATTCAAGATGTGGGCATGGCATACACCAAGGGGACATGCGGGGTCACGAAGGGGGAAGTGATTGGATTGGATCATCTACTGGGCCCCACATCACGGAATCATGGACGGGAAAGTACGCCCGGTTGTGCAACAAGGATTTGGTCTCTTATGGGTAAAGTAACGCACCTCTATAGAGTGTAAGAATTGTGACATGTTACTCCTTGTTCCAGGAAGGAGCTACGAACGCGGCAGGAAAGGAACTCCATGAAGTTCTGGTCAACCTATGAAGGCTGTTGGGCATAGTTTTTGATAATAAAATCAATCATTGAAGACATATTTACCAAAACTGCATAGTACCAAGGACTTATAGTCCGAGGTGGTAGTTATAGCATCAAACTTCCCACCTTGAATATAGTGAACTTGCTGGGTAACATTGTTACTCACTCTTTCCTTTGAACCCCTTGCTAGACTTTGAGGGCCAGAAGGATGACCAGGTGTATGCTACGGAGGTCCAGAACGACATCTACTATGAAGAGCCAGACCTGTCTGGTGGAATCAAAGGGGTGGACTACGGGATATACTATGGAGCTGAAGACAACGAGTCAGATTAGTTGTCAGGCTGAAACGTAGTTATCTAGGTTGAGCCAAGCAGCATGAATCCTATGGAATAAGTTGTTGAGCTCACATCTTTATTACTGTTGTGTTTTTTGTTCTTCCGCTGAACTTATGAAATAAGTTATTTGGTTTGTAAGTTTGAATCACTTGAAGTCTCGAACTTCTGGTATTGTAATAATAAGGAAGTGTGTATGTTTGTAGTTTGGACCTGCAATGTTTCTGTTGTACCACTCTAAGGGATGTGATATTTTATGGAACGGTGTTCTGTGGATGTCATGTTAACGACTATAGTGTACTACACATGTAGTGGTATGCTGGCTCACCGCAGATTGATTGTTACGCTTCTAGTTATCTATGCTTATATTAAACTTTACTTTGATTATCTTGACTTACCGAATCTTGTATAGTATTCTTGTCTCCTCTCTAACTTTGATAAGCCTTTCAAATGAATGAAGTGTTGAATGCATATGACTACCAACCGTAAGTGAATTCTTGTTCTTGTTGTTTCAAGTTTAAACGTTGAATTCCTTATAGTTCTTTTATTTCTTGTTGCTCGAGGGCGATCAAGGTTTGAGCTTTGGGGAGGTTGATGACTCAAAAAATAGCCATCTTCCACCGCGTTTAAACATTGTTTTTGGTCAAGCAATTGACAATAAACTCTCAATCCTTTCCACTAATGACTAATAATTGCAAAGATATGCAAAGCATTGCTTTGAATTTTGTTGTGCAGGAAATCATGCTTTTTAATGCAAAATCTGGAGTCATAATGAAGGTTTTTCAGGAAGTCCACATGACCAAGTAATTGTGGAGTCAATTCCAGACGTCTGCACCCATAACAATCACTAGTATGGGCATGGCTGATACATCCATTTTGCATCACTATTCTACATCATAGATTACTATTATTCATTGATATATTTCATATTAAGTGATGATACTTATGTTATTTCATCTGTTTTTGCATGGTTGATGACATTTGGAGGATGGACCGCTGAAGTCAGGATTCTGATGGAAAAGGCACTTTCTAGAGGCGAAATTCGTGAAGATCAGAAAATACCGGAAAATATATGGAAAATCCTATTTTTCCAAAAGACGAAGGATGCCAGAAGGGGGAGCGGAGATGGGCCACAAGGAGCCCACACCACCCCTGGCGCGGGCTACCCTAGGCTACACCACCAGGTGGTGTGGCCACCCTGGCCCACCTCTAGCTCTGCTCTTTGGCGTATATATTCCCCATGAAACCCTAAGACTTGGGGAGCAACCACAGAAAGATTCCGCCGCCTCTGCGAGGCGGAAAACTGCAGAGAGAGAAAGAGCTCTCCGGCAATCAGAAATCTGTCAGGGAAATTCCTTCCCGGAGAGGGGAGATCGTCACCATCAACACCATCATCAAGCTGGACTTCATTGGGATCATCATCATCATCTCCATCATCATCTCCACCATCACCATCATCACCACTTTGTACCGCTGTAACAATTGGGTTGAATCTTGCATAGTTCTTAGGGGAAACTTTCCTGGTGTTGATTACTTATTGTAGTTGATGCTATTGAGTGGAACCGTTGAATTATTGTTATGTTCAGATTGTTACTTATCATTATTTCATCTCTGATCTTGATCCATATAATGTCTTGCGAGTAGTTCATTTAGTTCTTGAGGACATGGGAGAAGTCATGTTGTTAGTAGTGGAACTGTGTTGAGAGAGATTCAATGGTTTGATAATTAAGTTGTGGTGTTATTCTTCTAGTGGTGTCATGTGAACGTCGACTACTTGATACTTCACCTTTATGGGCCTAGGGGATGCATTGTGTATTTGGCTACTAATCATAGGGGTTACCGGAGTGACAGAAACCTAAACCCCCGTTAGGAAACCTTTGCACAAGGGAGTGTAGGATCTCAAAGTTTAAGGCTTTGGTTAAGTTGTTTTATCTTAATTACTTTCTTGTAGTTGCAGATGCTTGCAAGGGGTATAATCACAAGTATGTATTAGTCCTAGGAAGGTCAGTACATTAGCACAGGTTCACCCACACAACACTTATCCGACTAAAGAAGATTAATCAACTATATGAAGCGAAAGCACTTGAGAGTATTCCCATGTGTCCTCGAGAATGTTTGGCCATCTTAAGTAATACAACTGGCTTGTCCTTTGCTAAAGAAAGGATTGGGCCACTTGCTGCATCTATTATTATTGTCTTTTATTTACTCATAATTTATTTATCTTCGTTATCAAAAAACCCTAAAAATCCGTTTGCTAAGTATTTACAGAGAATTCCTACTCCAAGCCACTCGTCAACACCTTCTGCTCCTCATTGGGCTCGACACTCTTACTAATCGAAAATACTGCGATACACCCCTTATACTTGTGGGTCATAAAGACTATTTTCTGGCGCCGTTGCCAGGGAGTGAAGCGCTATTGGAGAGTGGAACTGGTAAAGGAAACTTCTACTGTGAGTATTGTTTATTTCTGTTAGTTACTTTATCTCAATATGGATAATTCACTTAGTTTCTTATTTCGTAATGCTACTACCACTGCTAAGGTAGTAGATGAACCTCCACCTGCTGAAAATGATACTTTTAAAATACCTACAAGAATTATTGATCGTGTTATGGATAACTACTATTTTCGAGATGGAACTGTCCATCCTGGTGATCATTTGCTCTTTATACACAAATTATGCGGGTTGTTCAAGTGTGCAGGTATTACAACAGATCAAGTCAAGAAGAAGTTATTCTCATTATCACTAAAAGGAAGAGCTGAGGAATGGTATAAGATGCTGAAGAATGGTCAAGCTCTTGAATGGGAGGAAGTAGTACCTCTCTTTTATTCAAAATTTTATCCTCCTAGTGAGATTCATAAAGATTGAAATCAAAATATACAACTTTTGGCCTCGTGATGGAGAGAGTACACCTCAAGCTTGGGGGAGATTGAAGTTACTAATGATCAAATGTCCTATTCATGAGCTCCCTAATAATATTATTATCAATAACTTTTATGCAAGACTTTCTCTTCATGATAAGGATCTATTGGATGCTTCTTGTGATGGATCATTTACACGCATGGAAGAAGAAGCTAAATGGGATCTTCTAGACCGTATTCAAGACAATAATGGAGCATGGGAGAATGATAAAGGAAGAAAGTCAGGTATAAATTATGATTATGAATGCATTAAATCTTTTATGGGAACTGATGACTTTCATAATATTAGTAATGCTTATGGTCTAGATTCTCAAAGTATTGCAAATTATTTTAACGCTTTTGCTTCTTATATTGAAATTCCTAAAAAGAAATGGAATAAGTATCATGAGCCATATAAAGATATTGCTAATTGTGTTCTTGCAAGAGATACCGAAGTTTATACTGCTAATCATATTTTACACGAACCTTACATTGAGAAAATGCCTTTCCTAGTCAAGGTAAAGGAACATTCTATGATAGCTAGTAAGGTTAATGAAAGTACAAATAAAGCTATTGAACCTGATGAACAAATAACTATTGAACCTGTAATAGCAAATGTGAAAGACTTTGTCACTAAATATGTAGAAGATGGACACACTATCCTCTGTAAGGATACTTCTAATATTGTTTCACAAAGTAGAGTTAGGAGAGCTAGTGTCCCTGTTTTTTCTGTTAGAATAAGTGATCATTGCTACAATGGTTCAAGTGATAGTTATATCGTTAAATTTATGCACGATACAAGTTACTATGAGAGAGGGAAAATTGTTCTAATGCATCTCAATAATATTAAGTTTCCTCGCTTTATGCTGAAAGTCTATACGTTGCACTTGTTTTGCCTTCCTATGCTAGCAGCCTCTGCTTTCAACAATTTATTTTCTTACAAAATTCCCTTGCATAGGAAGTGGGTTAGACTTAAACATGTGTATTTTTGCCTCTTGATGCTCTATTTTACTTCAATTCATAATCTTATGTGAGCATCATTGAAATTATCATGCCCATCTTAATGGATATAAAGAAAGAGATTTTTGGGAGATAACCCAATATATTTTTGCTTTCAGTTTGTTTTTGTTTATTTGAGTCTTGGAAGTTATTTCTTCTGCATTAACCTCTCCTTATCCTTTTTGTTTGGTTTTTGTATCAAGATCAACCTCTAATGAGAGAGAAGTAAGATTTGGGGAGTTGCTGTCCCGAAACAGATTTTGGTGCTTCACTATAAAAAATCGTCAAAATCATAGAACATCGTACCGATCTGTAATTTTGTGTGTGCATGCCCCAGGTTATTATTTAACATTCGTTATCTTTGCACTTTTTGAGTTGAGCAACAGAAGATTTTCGAAAAAAATGATCTTTACCTGCTGGTCTGTTTTGATAGATTTTTGCCACTTTTGCATTTGCCTCTTATATCGATTTCCCTTTTGAATTCCTTTTTGGGCTTTAGGAAGTATTTGCTACAGTAGCTTATGTTTTGATAGATTTATGATGAACTTGAACTTAAAATTTTTATTATCTTGCATGCACTAATGTTGTTAATGAGAATTGTGTGAAGTTTTGTGTGAAAGAAATTTCCAAGTTGTAGGAGAAAATGGTGTAATAAGACGGTGAATGGTTAAATGACTCAAAAAATATGTTTATAGAGATGAAGATATTGATGTTATTCAAGCGGTGACTCCGAAAGAATTTATTAAAGATCAAGTTCAGAGACCCGCAGAGTCCGTTTTCAAATAGGTAACAGTTCTAGTAAGAAAAGGTCCGCGAAAAATCTGTCAATTTATATTTTTGTAGTTTTTATCTAACATGGAAAGCAATGAGTCGAAAGAGGGACGGAAGCGGAGCCCAGGTGGCTCACACCACCCCGTGGCGCGGGCCCACCTGGCCGCACCACCAGGGGGTCTGGCCACCCCGGAGCCTGTTTTCGACCCGTTTTCTCTCAGTACTTTCCTTTTTGTTGTAAAGCTTTGTAATATATAATCCCCCGGATCCCCCGAGGTTCGTATATCATGTTCTCATCGTGTTTTCGTTTCGATCTTTTTCTGTCAGGAACTATTCTTAAAAGTTTAGAGGCATAATGGTCTCCGCCAATGATAAGGGAAAGGGGCCTGCGGAAGATGATCTCCAAGACCTTAAGTAGGAGGAGATCGAGAGTGAAGTTGAAGAGGAGGCAAAGGAGGACCAACATCCGCACACCAACACCACCATTGCAAGTATTGGAGTGGTGGCAAATCTCGCCAAGTTCAAAAGGAATGCTCGGATGTCCACTGGAGGGAAGGTTCCGCGTCATTGCTTGGCTTCATGGTCACCTCCTCCACGCACCAAGAATCCCTTCCATACCCTTATCCATGAGTAGCAATTCCACAATATGGCCAAGGAAAAATTACCCTCCAATTGGGATATGCCTTGTTCTAACCATGTAGGAAAAGTGAAAGTGCATGTGTGCCCCCATGTGTGGTTTTGGTAATTAATGACAATCTTTATGGACTTATGTTTGCATCGAGTTTTACTTGTAGGATTTGTCCATAGGCAATGCTTGTACCATATGTTGGCTTCAAGGTTGGGAGAAGAAGAAAGTAAAGAAGATCAAGTATTGACCAAGGTGTTCAAGGAGAGATCCAAATATTGGTCATGTGAGATTTGAGCCTATGGCAAGTGTGTCTTGAAGAATAAAGTTGGAGTGATATCTCTTATGTGCCTTCAAGACACCAACATAATGAAGAAAGAAGAAATGATGTGCAGTTCAAGATGAGCCATCTTGAAGAGATCATTTTCTTTAAGCTTTCCATCCTATGGTTATCATGGATATGGGAAGATGATATGCCCAAGAGAGAAGGTCTACCATAGTCGAGTATGGGAGAGCAATTTACAAGTCTTCACCAAGCTAGTGCAATCAAGAAAGGTGTTCCATCTTGAGGTGGACAAGAGCGCTATCGTCAAGCTCAAGTGTAATATTCTCAAGGCAAAGGTATGTTCTTGATAGGGTTTCTTTCTTACCGGTCTCATGGTGTTAGTTGGGGAGACCGGTTTATAGGATAGATATACGTACTATCAGAGGGGCTCTCGAGTGAGTAACTTGATCATATCCTTCGTGAGAGATCAAACCTTTGCATACTTGGCATAATCTTTCTTGGTTGTTATTTGGATCTTATCCATGTGAGGTTCTTGAGCTTGTGGTAATATTCATAACAAGCTCTAGTTCATCGAAAATGGATTTCATATACATTCTCTATTACGTTTTCGATATTGGAGGTTTTACCGGTTTGTCTTTTAGAGATTGGTAAAACCTTCCATTATTTGGTTCTTATCCATGATAGGATTTAGAGCTTGTGTTAATCTTCATGACAAGCCCAAGTTCATCGAAAACGGATTTCATATGCATTCTCTATTGCGTTTTCGCTGTTGGAGGTTTTACCGGTTTGTCTTGTTGAGAGAGGTCAAACCTTTCATCATTTGGTTCTATCCTCCCTTTCTGGACTATGATGGTTCCCTGCATGATATTGTATATCTTATTGTCCTCTTTAAAACGAGCCCAAGATCATCAAAATCGGAGTCCGGATGCAAAAGTTATGGTTGTTTTCGTATTGGTCTTTCTGCCAGTTTTTGTAAGACCGGAGACTCCGGACTAAATCTCCGGTCTATCTCCGGACCGCATACAGATTGTCCCCCAGTTTGACCCCGTTTGGCCTGGGTACACCGGAGACTCCGGTCCCAGTCCGGAGACTCCGGACCGGGCGATTCCTGGGCCTAACGGTTGGATTTCTAGGGACCTATTTAAGGGGCCCTTCTTCCCCAATGGTTCCCTAACCTTCCTTGCAAGTTCTCCCCTCCATTGCTGACCTTCTTGAGCTTGCTATCCCTCAATCCCTCCATTGATTCTTGCATATTCTTGAGGGATTTGAAAGAGAAGATCTAGATCTACAACCCCACCAATCAATCTCTCCTCTAAGTGAGGGGAACATATTGGGATCTAGATCTTGGAGTCTTTTGTGGATTTCCTCCATTGTTCTTCCTCTCTTATTCCCCCATAACCTTTTGTAGCTTTGGTGGAATTTGGGAGAGAAGGACTTGAGCACTTCGTGTGTTCTTGCCATTGCATTTGGTGCATCGGTTTGAGTTCTCGGTGAGGATTCAATTGGGTGAAAGGTGAGAAGATTTTTACTCTTGGGTTCATTGGAACCCTAGACGGTTTGGTGGTTTTGCAGGTTTGTGGATTTCTTGGCGCCTCCAATTAAGTTGTGGAGCTTTCCCCAAGCTTGTTTGTTCGGAGCCTCCAATTGAGTTGTGGAGAAGTGCCCCAACCTTGTGAGAGATTCCGGATTGCCACCAACAAGTGCACCGATAGTGGAAGTGTGGATCGATCCCGTTGGGGTGAGATTCACAGGAGAACAAGGGAGGCCTTTTGTGGCGTTGGTGGTTTGATACCACCCCCTCTCCAAACGAGACGTACTCCATGTTGGGAGGAACTCGGTAAAATATCGTCGTCTCCGCGTGCCTCGGTTATCTCTATATCCGAGCTCTTACTTATGCACTTTACTTTGTGATAGCCTTCGTGCTTGAAGTACATATCTAGCTATCACATAGTTGTCTGTCTTGCTTAGCATAAGTTGTTGGTGCAAATAGGTGAACCCTAGTTGTTCTAGGTTTTGTGCTTAACAAAGTAAACGCTACTTTATTTCCGCCTTTGTTGAGCCACTCTCGGAAAAGTTTTTAAACCGCCTATGTGGCATCTATATCCTCTAGCCGGCATCTATATCCTTTCAAAAAGAAGACTTCAAGAAGGAAGAGTGGGGAAAGAATCGCAAGAGCCGTGATTCACAGCCCGACATGATCATGAACCGCATTGAGCACAATTCAGAGTTGATTCGTACTCTCACCTTCGAGATTGAGGACTTGAGGGAATTGATTTAAAAGCTCATCGAGATAACACCACCACCACCGAAGGAGTAATCCATCATCAGGTTTTGGCATCCCCTTGGTTTGTTCCAAGCTTGGGAGAGTGGCGCGGTATCATATCATTATCTTTTATCTTTTTACTTTTTCAGTAGAGTCATATCAAGAACAGAGAAGTTATCATATAGGATGGTTTGCATTGTGGAAGTGTCCCCCTCTCGTTAGATATCTACGTATCACTTGTTGTGAGTTGCCGTTATGGAATATTAACGAGAAAGTTCTACCATTTACTTGACTGCATATCTTAATTTAGTTTCAATTTCTGTTATATGATTAATCTTGTTGTTAGTATTGGTATCACTTTGGGATCATGAAGTAAATTTAGTTGGTTTTGGCAAACCTGACTCGGTCAGTAGTAACACTATTATGAGAATTGAATAAAAAGGGATAAAAGTACTCTTAAGAAATATAATTTCATCATCTTTCTTTCTTGATTGGCTCATAAGCTTAGTATTCTCTAGTTAAGATCTTTTGTGCTTCCAAGGAATATTGCGTGTTTGTTTTTATTACTTGTATGTTTGTTTGTTTCCTTGAACTCTTATCTTGCTACCCAGCCTTGCTAGCCAAAAACCTATACTGAGAGGGAATGCTTCTCGTGCATCCAATCCTTAAACCAAAACCTATGCCATTTGTGTCCACCATACCTACATATTAGCATTATTGCTATTCCAAGTAAATTCATGTTTTGATCTACCTTTCGAATTAAACTTGTTATGTGAAAATTAGTGATTAAAGCTCTCACGAGCTTGATGGCACACTTTACTTTCTTGCACTTAATAAACTTAAACGATTGTGCCCATCTATGTTGCGTATATGCTTGCGTTTTGTAAGTCATGAATTAGCAGAACCATCTTACCATGGGGAACACTTTCAACATTGCACTTTATTTAGTTGATATCATGTTCTTTTGCTTATGGATCCTGGCGGTGTGAAATGAAAGGGGAGCTTGTAAGGCTCATGGAGTTCGTATATGTGTTAGAGAAACGCCCGGGCGGCTGGTCTAAGCCATGCCTAATCATGGTGGAAACCTGCAGCATAACCATAGTGAGCAATTTATGAAGCATCCTCTATAAAAAAACCTATGCAAATAGGAAATAAAAAAAGAGAGAAAAAAAGCCTATGCAAATAGGAAATAAAAGGATCGCTGAGATACTCATTGTCTGCTTGCCTTGTCATTTTGATATGGGGAATCTTCCATATCATCGGGCAAGGGGTACCCCATTGGCGGTTCTCTGTGATACACATGTACTTAGAATGACAAGAACTTACCTGTGACTAAAGTTGAGTAGCATGAGGAACGGTACTCACAAGTAAGGGGCATGCGATTTTCAACTTATAACTTGTCAAGCATATCCTCATATTTGTTCACTTTAACCTTAATCACCTAAAGATGCTTATGATAGGGGCAATGAGAGCTGAAAGCTAATAAGTACCATAATTTTTGGAAGCACTTTATGAAACTTGAAATCCCCGTTTCCCTCTGCGAAGGGCCTATCTTTTACTTTTTAGTTGAGTCAGTAAACCTATTCCATTCTATCTCAGCAAGTATTTGAGTTGTTGTGCTTCACTCATTCATATGATGATTTATTCAATCATGTTTCTTATGTTACTTGTTTTGCACACTTCTCTTATCTTAGTGAATATTACTTTGAAAGCTATCATTGAAAACCCCATTATGTTTGAACTCCTGTAAATTATTAACTATTCTTTGACCAAGAACAAAGTTTGCCATAACCAATTATGATTTACTTTGTGTATCTTTATTGTGTTTCCTTTACTCATTACAAATTAAGTTATATATTGAATAATGTGATGCTTCTTGTCCGTATTCTTTTATCGACACTTCACTCCATAAACCTGAGGTCATGTTTATTGAGCTCAGTTTTCGCTTGGGGACAAGCGAAGTCTAAGCTTGGGGGAGTTGATACGTCCATTTTGCATCACCATTCTACATCATAATTTACTGTTATTCGTTGATATATTTCATATTAAGTGATGATACTTATGTTATTTCATCTGTTTTTGCATGGTTGATGACTTTTGGAGGATGTACCGCTGAAGTTAGGATTCTGATAGAAAAGGCACTGTTTGGAGGCAAAATTCACGAAGATCAGAAAATCCTATTTTTCCAAAAGATGAAGGATGCCAGAAGGAGGAGTGGAGATGGGCCACAGGGGGCCCACACCACCCCATGGCGCGGGCTACCCTAGGCCGCGCCACCAGGTGGTGTGGCCACTGATGACCCACAAGTATAGGGGGTGTATCGCAGTATTTTCGAGGGAAGTGAAACCCAATTTATTGATTCCACACAAGGGGAGCCAAAGAATATTTATAAGCCTTAACAACTGAGTTGTCAATTCAGCTGCACCTGGAAACAATCTTGCTCATAGCAGTTTATCAGTAGCAACAGTTTTGTAATAGAAATCGTAAAGTACCAGAAGTAGTAAAGTAAAGACAGTAGTAACAATAGCAGCAAACACTAGGATTCGAGTGCGGTAGGCATAGGGATGGATGGATGAGCGTTGCATGGACAAGAAAATTCACATAACAATCAGAAAATAGGGCAATTGCAGATAAATAAGATAAAGCATCTAAGTACTAGATAATCCTAGGCATGTGTTCCATATATAGTCATACGTGCTCGCAATGAGAACTTGCACAACATCTTTTGTCCTGCCAGCCCGTTTGCAGTGGGGCCTCAAGGGAACTACTGGCAATTAAGGTGCTCCTTTTAATAGAGCACCGGAGCAAAGCATTAACACTCCGTGAACACATGTGATCCTCACATCAAAGCCATTCCCTCCGGTTATCCCGATTTCTGTCACTTCGGGGCCATTGGTTCCAGACAACAACGTGTGTATACAACTTGTAGATAAGACCAAAAACAATACTATCATAATGAATCAATAACATGTTCAGATCTTAAATCATGGCACTTGGGCCCTAGTGACAAGCATTAAGCACAACAAGTCGCAACAAAGTCATAAAGCACTAATAAAAGATACTAGGCACCATGCCCTAACAATCTGATGCCATTACATGAACGATCTCATCCAATCCCTACCATCCCCATAGCCTACAACGGGGGATTACTCACTCATAGATGGGGGAAACATGGATGGTCGATGGAGAAGCGATGGTGATGGTGATGGCGATGATCTCCTCCAATTCCCCGTCCTGGCAGGGTGCTAGAACGGAGTTTCTGGTGCTGTTTCGTGGAATCTAGTGGTGGCAGCGGAGCAGAACTCCTTCTGGAAAAACGTCGAACCCCCCTGAGTTTTTAGGTCAGAAGGCAACTTATAGGCGAAGAGGGAGACCGAGGGGCAGTCTGGGGTGGCCAGACCACCCCCTGGTGCGGCCTGGGCTTGCCCGCGTAGCCAGGTGGTGTGGCCTGGGCCCAGCCCCCTCCGTCTCGTATTCTGGCTCCTGGAGTCTTCTGGTGAAATAGGATTTTTGGCATATTTTCTGGGATTTTTCCTGATAGTTGATTTTCTGCACAAAAAGTAGACACCAGGGAAATTCTGCTGAAAACAGTGTTAGTCCGCGTTAGTTGCATCCAAATCATACAAGTTTAGAGGAGAAATAATAGCAAAAGTGTTCGGGAAAGTAGATACGTTTTGGACGTATCAACTCCCCCAAGCTTAGCTTATTGCTTGTCCTCAAGCAATTCAGTTGAAAACTGAGTGCGGTAAAAGAACTTTCACGAACACATTTGCTTCATAAGATGTATATATTATCAGCATGTGATCAACTACTTAGACAATTCATAATAAGGAGTATGCAACTAAGTTTACTTAATAGGCAATGCAAATTATGAAGAGATTCCAACTCAAAAATAATAAGTAGCATGAAGCATAAACATAAGCAACATTACAATGCTCATAACAAGGTATGATAGAGTGGTATCTCGCTTGCCTTTGATTATGAATGCCAAGGCACCTCTGAAGTTTAGGTGAAGACTAGAAGTAAGGATATCAAAGATACAAGCATCAAAGTCATAACACAAATAATCAAGTAATGAGACAAGCACAAAGAATGACAACTACGCTCTCAAGAAGGTGCTCATAGAGTATGTGGAGACTCAACAAGGAAACAAAAAAGGTTTTGAATAATTTGAAAGGCTTCCAAATGCTGAAAGAATGGTACTCATTAGCTTTGAGCTCTCATTGTCCCTATCATAAGCATCTTTAATGTGGTTAAGGTGAAAGTGAGGTCCAATCTGAGTTATATGCTTGACAGACTATAAACTGAAAATCCCATGTCCCTGGAGTACGAGGGCCGCTCCTCATGCTACTCAACTTTAGTTACCAGTAAGTTCTTGTCATCATAAGTACGTGCGTATCATAGAGAACCGCCAACGGGGTACCCCTTGCCCGATGATACGGAAGAATCCCCATATCAAAATGACAAGGCAAGCAGACAATAAGTATCTCAGCAATCTTCTTATTTACCATGGGAAAAATGGTGTTTTTTTCTCTCTTTCCTCTTTTCATAAATCTCTTTTTTTTCTTTTTCTCAATAGTTATCTCTCTTTTTTTATAAGAAGAATGCTTCATAGATATCATTATGGTTACGCTGCAGGTTTCCACCATGTCAGCATGGATTAGA
Organism: Avena eriantha; assembly: GCA_910589775.1. NCBI lineage: Eukaryota > Viridiplantae > Streptophyta > Magnoliopsida > Poales > Poaceae > Avena > Avena eriantha. The sequence continues at coordinate 97,850,537 of OU342745.1, read as the reverse complement.
CCAGCGGCCCAGGCATTTCTCTAACACACATACATAACTCCATGGACTTACAAGCTCCTATTTTATTTCACACCGACGACATCCGCAAACAAAAGAGCAAGGTATCAACTGGGTATATATTTACAAGTGTTGAAAGCGTTCCCCGTGAAAACACGGTTCTGCTAATCCCCAACCTATAATTTGCAAGCATATAACTTTCATGGAGAGTCACAATGGTTCAGGTTTATTAAGTGCAGGAAATAAAGTGTTCCATCAAGTTCGTGAGAGCTTTACTAACTAACTTTATCATAACAAGCAAACTTTTTATTCGGAAGAAAACAAGGCATATTGAATATGCACGAAAGTAGCAAATGATGGTAATAGGTAGGTATGGTGGACACTTTGGCAATGTTTGGTTTTAGGGAGTTGGAAGCATGAGTAAAATACTTAGTGAAAGTGAAGGCTAGCAATAGTAAGGGAGCGACAAACGAGAGAGAAATAGCTGTCGTAATCATGCTTGCAACAAAACAGGACTAATCATGGCATGAAAGTGATTTAAGATCCTCAAGGCAAAATAATTCATCGAGGCTCAACTGATTGTTTCAGTCATATGCATGCGTGAGCATGTGCCAAGTCAATTCAAATGAAATTCAGAGGAGGATACCATGGTGTCATACCAAGTTATGAATAGAGTAATGCAAGCAAACATTCATAAAACATGATACAAACTATTAGCAAGCTAGAACTAATCATACGAAAGCAAGAACTACTAAGTATCCAAAGATAACATACACCCTACATGAACAGACTAAGCACACCCACAGTGATGAGTGTATGTACAAAAATGAAAACAAATAGAGTTCGTTACCAGCCTCTTACCACGCCTCAAGTTGTCATTAGTCCTCATTATTGCTCTTCACTTGTGTGGTTTGAATAATAGTAATATGAAACCGAATCCCACTGAGGACTGCTGAACCCTGTAGCAAACTCACAAAACCAAAGAAGAACGACAAATATTTTTGGTGTTTTCGATGTTTAAACAAGAACCAAAAAAGGAAAAACAAGCAAAGCAAAATCTTTTTGGGTTTTTCGAATAATTCAAACAAAGCAAAAAGAGAAAAGCAAACCAAGGCAAAAAGAATAAGAAGCAAACCAAAGAGAAACAACAGAAATATTTTTGGTCTTTTTGTGTTTTTAGAAAGCAGAAGCAAAGAAAGAACGAAAACTAAAAAGAGAACGAAACATGAATATACAAAGTACCGACGCACCATAATAGGGAGATGAGTGCGATGCCGGCGTACCTCCCCCCAAGCTTAGGCTTTTGGCCTAAGTGGGTATCAATCCAGATACGAGTAAGGGTTCCAAGCAGGAGGATCATGATAAGAATGGTCGTAGTTGGGCCCGTGGGAAGAAGAATAAGCTCCCCAATCATAAGCATGCTACTGATATGAAGACTCCCCCTCGTTCGAGGGCTGGACCGAATCATCCGTGACCTCCCTTCTAGTATTCTGCTCCTGTTGGGAGAGCTCTCCCAAGTACGTGTCAAGCTCCTCCTCAGTGAGGGACCATCCTTCCCTGTTATCAAGGTTAAACAAAACAGGTGCAGGCAGAAGAACAACACGCTCGGACTTGCTCTTTCTCCAACCAGCTTTGAGAAAGGTTATTTCATAAGACAACTCACTCATAGTAGACCATGAGGAAACAAATTTATGCTGTATCATGGAATTAAGATCAAGCCTTTTCTTGGGAAACTGTAGGTCTAGATGATGAGGCACTAAACCATGCAATGCTAGTAAATGAGAAGCAATGAGGCCTCCACAAATTCCACCTTTCTCACGGTTAGCAGCAAGACGGAAAGCTATCAAAGCACCTAAGTTGTAAGACCTATCTCGTTTAAGAGCAGCAGAGATAAATGCTAGATCATATGAAGATAACTTATTGGCAGTTTTCCTAGCAAGAACACACTTGGCAACGAAGTAGGCAAAGTAACGAATGGAGGGAAGGTGAATGTTACGGATTTTCCCATTCTCCTTCGAGAAGCTGCTCCCTTGGCAAATTTCTGCGTATAAATCCATGAGTGGTTCAGGTCGCTCCTTCATCCTTCTACATGACCCCCATTGAGGTAGCTTAATAGCTGCACAAAAGTCATCAAAAGAAAGGTTGATAGCAATATTGTAAATTTTGTAGTGGACCATGGGGTTAGGCAAGGAGTGACTAAATTGAAAGTCCTGCACCACAGACATGGTTAGCTTCACAAATTGACAAGGCTTATCTTCCAAAAAGTTCTCTAACCCTGCATTAGAAACCAAAGTGTGGAAATCTTGGAGAATTCCCGCAGTTCTCATGAACTCAGAACATGGATAAATGGAAGGAAAAACTTTCTCCTCCCGGTGGACCTTCATGATCTCAGGCACCCATAGTTCATGTTGGTTTAGGTGATTCTCACTCATCTTCTATTCTGAAATTTAAACACCTATTCAACAAGTGATTGCAAAGTAAATATAATGAAGGATTCTACTCATAGGGACTTGTAAGAGGCCTAAACATGCATCAAAACTATATCTCTAAGCATCAAACAAGCTTACAAGCTCTCATAACTTGTCACCTATAGCAGCAAAATACTCAACATATAATCTACTAAACTCAAATCTACTTGGATAAGGGGAGGAGTCACATACCGGAGAACAAGTGCTCCAAATTTCAGCAACAAAGATGGGCTGAGCAAGGAGATCGAAAAAATCGAGAGCAAGCACAACAAGAACGCGATTTTGAGCAATGAACTGAACCTTGCTCGGGAGAGAGAGAAGAAAGTGGCAGGTGAGAGAGTTAGTGGAGGGCCAGGGGTGGACCACACCATGGCATGGCGCCACCTAGGCCAGGCCACGCCACCAGGTGGTGAGCCTGCCTGGTGGGTCCCCTGGCATCTCTCAATTAACATTGAAAGTCACCTTTCCTTTATTACAATTAATAACAGCTCCTGCAGTATTAAGAAAAGGTCTCCCAAGAATAATGGACATATTATCATCTGCAGGCATTTGAAGCACAACAAAATCAGTTAATATCAAGCAATTATGAGCCACTTGAACAGGTACATCCTCACATATACCAATAGGAATAGTGGTAGATTTATCAGCCATTTGCAAAGATATATCAGTTGGTATCAGTTTTTCAAGTTGAAGTCTCTTATAGAGAGAGAAAGGCATAACACTAACTCCAGCTCCCAAATCAGACAAAGCAGTTCTAACATAACTGTTCTTAATAGAGCAAGGGATAATTGGAATCCCAGGGTCTCCAAGTTTCTTAGGAACCTTACCATTAAAGGAATAATTAACAAGCAAAGTAGAAATTTCTTCATTAGGGATCTTCCTTTTATTCGAAACAATATCCTTCATATACTTTGAGTAAGGAGGCAATTTAATAGCATCAGTCAAAGGAATTTGCAAGAATAAAGGTTTCATCCACTCACAAAACTTATTATAGTGTTCATCTTCCTTTGACTTATGTTTCTTATCAGGGAAAGGCATAGGTTTTTGGACCCAAGGCTCTCTTTCACTACCATGTTTTTAGCAACAAAATTTTCTTTAGTGTATTTAGTATTCTTAGTGTGACTTTCATGTTCTTGTTCAACTTTTTCTTCATTAGGAACTTCATTTTCTTCATTACCACTTTCAGTTTCAGCATCAGAGATAGATATACTATTAGGATCTATAGCAGGTTCAGAGGGTTCTACAACAGTTTTATGTTTCTTTTTCCCTTTTCTTACGAGTAGAGCCACTATTTTTAGCTTGTTGAGAATCCTGCTCAATTCTTTTTGGATGCCCCTCAGGATAAAGAGGATCCTGGGTAGCAGCACCTCTTCTAGTTCTAATTTCATAAGCATGTTTATCTTTTGCAGCATTAACTAGCAAGTCTTTTTGCACTTTAACGAGTTGATCTATTTGAGTTTGAACCATTTGAAAGTGTTTGAGAATCATTTTAACATCATTAGAGGTTCTTTCCACAATATCTTTCAACTCAACAATAGCTCTAGTGTTTTCCATTAGATGATTTTGCACCCTTTTATTAAAATTATCTTGATTAAGAATAAAGATATTGAATTCTTGTAAGCATTGTTCAAGAGGTTTAGAGTAAGGGATATCACCTTCATCAAAGTGTTGGAGAGAGTGTACCTCGATAGTGGATGAGTAGGGAGTAGGCTTACATAATTCTTCAATAGGAGGTAAATTCTTGACATCTGCAGCTTTAATTCCCTTCTCCTTAAGACATTTCTTAGCTTCCTTTATCACTTCATCATTTAATTCAATAACTACCCTCTTCTTTGATGTTGGAATAGGCACCGAAATAGTAGGTTCAGGTACAATTACTTCAGGTATAGCTTGTTTAGGAGGAGTCCAATCTTCATAATTCTTACTTATTTTAGCCATTAATTCCTCAGCTTCCTTAGGAGTCCTATTCCTGAAAACACAATCAGCACAACTATCTAGGTATGTCCTAGATTCCTCGGTTAGTCCATTATAAAATATATCAAGAAGCTCATTCTTAGGTAATGGACTTCCATCCTATGCATGAATCAAAGCACAAAACCTTGCCCAAGATTCAGGCAATTCCGCTTTTTCTCCCTGTTTAAAATCAAAAAGTTCCTGCAAAATAACATGTCTAGCACTAGGAGGAAAATATTTCTACAGGAAGGTACTAATCAAGCAATCAGGGCTATCAATAGATCCAGGAGGTAAATTACTAAACCAAGTTTTAGCTTCTCCTTTCAATGAAAAGGGGAAAGTCTTAGCAACAAAGTAAGTATGCATCTTAATATCATCAGAAAACAAGCCACTCATGGTAGAAAGTTCATTCATATGTGCTACCGCACTTTCATTCTTAGTCCCACAAAAAGGTTCTTTCTCAACAATAGCTATGTAAGATAGATCGAGAGAGAAATCATAATCTTTATCTATAATTTTTATAGGGGAAGCAGCAAACTTAGCAATAGGAGACAATTTGGGTCTAATAGTACACCTCTCAAGGAGACTCTTAGCAGCGCTCCTATCATGGGTGTTTTTACATTGTTTAATGAATTCATTGGTCATCTCAACATAACCATCTTCAATATCATAACTTTCACTAGACTCAGGTGAACTAACAGGTGTAGTAGTGCCTTCATTAGGAGTTTCAGTATTTCCAGCTATAGTTATAGCAATCGTAGCATCTAGGAAAGGACCTAATGAACCACTCTTATCAAGCACAGTAGAAGCAGCAGCATCAGCATCAGAAGTTTCAGATTCAGCAGTAGTAGCAGTGTGTGTAACATGTGTATGTGGTGGTGTAACGAGCTTACTCATAACAGATGGTGAATCAAGAGCAATAGAGGTGTTCAGAACCGTACCTCTTCTTGTAGTGGATGGTAAAATAGGAACCTTGCCATCACGACACTTACCCATGATGGATGGATAGCAACGAACAATAGATAATCCAAGTGAACTTGATAAATAAAGCTATGCTCCCCGGCAACGGCGCTGAAAAATAGTCTTGATGACCCACAAGTATAGGGGGTGTATCGCAGTATTTTCGAGGGAAGGGAAACCCAATTTATTGATTCGGCACAAGGGGAGCCAAAGAATATTTATAAGCCTTAACAACTGAGTTGTCAATTCAGCTGCACCTGGAAACAATCTTGCTCACATCAGTTTATCAGTAACAACAGTTTTGTAATAGGAATAGTAAAGTACCAGCGGTAGTAAAGTAAAGACAGTAGTAACAATAGCAGCAAATACTAGGATTCGAGTGCGGTAGGCATAGGGATGGATGGACGGGCGTTGCATGGACAAGAAAATTCACATAACAATCAGAACATAGGGCAATTGCAGATAAATAAGATAAAGCATCCAAGTACTAGATAATCCTAGGCATGTGTTCCATATATAGTCATACGTGCTCGCAATGAGAACTTGCACAACATCTTTTGTCCTGCCAGCCCGTTTGCAGTGGGGCCTCAAGGGAACTACTGGCAATTAAGGTGCTCCTTTTAATAGAGCACCGGAGCAAAGCATTAACACGTCGTGAACACATGTGATCCTCACATCAAAGCCATTCCCTCCGGTTATCCTGATTTCTGTCCCTTCGGGGCGATTGGTTCCGGACAACAACGTGTGTATACAACTTGTAGATAAGACCAAAAACAATACTATCATAATGAATCAATAACATGTTCAGATCTGAAATCATGGCACTTGGGCCCTAGTGACAAGCATTAAGCACAACAAGTCGCAACAAAGTCATAAACCACTAATAAAAGATACTAGGCACTATGCCCTAACAATCTGATACCATTACATGAACGATCTCATCCAATCCCTACCATCCCCATAGCCTACAGCGGGGGATTACTCACTCATAGATGGGGGAAACATGGATGGTCGATGGAGAAGCAATGGTGATGATGATGGCGATGATCTCCTCTAATTCCACGTCCCGACAGGGTGCTAGAACGGAGTTTCTCGTGCTGTTTCGTGGAATCTGGTGGTGACGGCGGAGCGGAACTCCTTCTGGAAAAACGTTGAAACCCCCGAAGTTTTTAGGTCAGAAGGCTCCTTATAGGCGACGAGAGAGGCCGAGGGGGTGCCTGGGGGGCCCACACCACCCCCTGGCGCGGTCTGGCCTGACCCGCGCCACCAGGTGGTGTGGCCACCCCAAGGCTCCTCTCCGTCTCATATTCTGGCCGGGAAAGTAGATACGTTTTGGACATATTAGCCACCCTATCCCACCTCTAGTTCTGCTCTTTGGCGTATATATTCCCCACGAAACCCTAAGACTCGGGGAGCGACCACAGAAAGATTCTGCCGCCTCTACGGGGCGGAAAACTGCAGAGAGAGAAAGAGCTCTCCAGCAGGCAGATCATAAATCTGCCGGGGAAATTCCTTCCCAGAGAGGGGAGATCGTCGCTATCAACACCATCATCAAGCTGGACTTCATTGGGATCATTATCATCATCATAATCTCCATCATCATCTCCACCAGCACCATCATCACCACTCCGTACCGCTGTAACAATTGGGTTGAATCTTACATAGTTCTTAGGGGAAATTTTCCTGGTGTTGATTACTTGTTGTTGTTGATGCTATTGAGTGGAACCATTGAATTATTGTTATGTTCAAATTGTTACTTATCATTATTTCATCTCTGATCTTGATCCATATGATTTCTTGCGAGTAGTTCGTTTAGTTCTTGAGGACATGGGAGAAGTCATGTTGTTAGTAGTGGAATTGTGTTGAGAGAGATTCAATGGTGTGATAATTAAGTTGTGGTGTTATTGTTCTAGTGGTGTCATGTGAACGTCGACTACATGATACTTCACCTTTATGGGCCTAGGGGGATGTATTGTGTCGTGGAAATGGCCACGGCAGTCACTGCTACTGGAAGCGATTGATTGTAACGTGAGGAAGAGCTGGTGGCCATCTGCGGTGCGGGATGGGGGCGGATGCACATGGTTTACCTAGGTTCGCCCCTCGGAGGGTAAAGACCTATTCCTTCTAGATTAGATTAATGGAGAGCGAGTTATAGGGGTGGCGAGCTCGGCATCTAAGCAGCGAGTCGCTTGAGGGGATGTATGATGGAACGTCAGTCCTAAGGATATCCTAGGGAGGTTTATATAGGAGTCACCTCGCTAGGGTTTACAAGTTACAACCGAGCAAGATATGGACTCGAAGGCTTTTGACCTAATCCGACTGGGCTTGAAGTACGCCTCTGGGCCTTCAGTCTCTAGTCGCCAGGCCTTTCCTTCAGTCGCACTCCAGTCGCCGTCTTTCAGGCCCACTCACAGGCCCTTCGGCCCAATCGGAACATCCTGCTGGGCATACACCCTTCGGCATATCCCCATCAGTAGTCCCCGAGGCCATCGTTGATTCAGGCGCAGGCGTCCCTTTGGCGGTCGAAGTAGGCGAGCCCAATTTGGACGCCCATTCGAGTTGGCGATGGACTCTATTAAAACCGAGGAAGTTTTCCCAGGCTTCCATTCGCCGCTCCGGGAAATGTCACTGCTGCCAAGTCGCTGCTTCAGCGAATGGAGAGGACTAGCGGGTAGCGAGTGGAGTGGAGGAGTTGGACCATCAATTCTGGTCAAACTATCCGTTGGAAATCCCAACGGTAACTTCGGTGTAATTACTGCAAGTAACGGCTACCCCGGATTTGGCAGGTAGCGTTCCCCTATAAGGGGAGTGATGAATCAGCTTTGCAGATCCTTCCCCGCATTCTTCATTCTCTCACATTCACTCTTCATGCCTTCAATCTTCCTACCTTCCTCTGATTCGATCCTTCCGCACCGTGCGATTCCACGTCTTTCCTGATGGCGCCTCCCAAAGGCTCATGGGGAAAATCCAAGTGCACCACAGCCCAGCTCAAGTCCTTCGAGGACGCTGGAGTCCTCTGCAAGGGGAACTGGCGGGTTCCCCCCTCCTCCGAGACCGAGCCAAAACCGCGAGCCGGCGAATTCATCTATTTCCCCAGTCATCTAGAAAGAGGTTTGGGTTCCCCACCTCTCTCTTCTTCCGGCGCTTCTGCGCGTATTACACGATCAAGCCGTCAGATCTCGGCCCGCATAGTATCAAGCAGTTGGCGATCTTCATCGCCTTCTGCGAGTGCTACCTCGGCTGCAGGCCGAATTTTCTGCCGTGGTTGGAGCTCTTCCATGGCCGCATCGGGCGTGAGGCATCCAACGGCTTGATATTGGCGGCAGGCGGCGTCACGTTCCAATTGAAGCCGAAGGCTAACTTCATCAAGCTCCTTCTGCCAAATAATGCCGCCGGTGAGTGGAAGAAGAGTTGGTTCTATGTGAAAGAGTCCACTCCCTCCGGCGAGGTGGCACTTCCCGAGTTCGTCGCCGAGAGGAGCGAGCCTCGCCGGTTGGCTCCGAAGAATCTCCCCGAAGACCAGAGGATGGCCGTCGCGGAGATGATGGACCAGATCCAGAGGCTGAAGGACTAGGGGTTGAGTTTGATCAACCTTTACAACTGCTGGCTCGGGCGGCGCCTGGTTTCGCTAGCGGCTCAGCCGCATTGGATGTATGAGTATAGCGGGATGCACGACTCCTCCCGAACTAGCAAAGAATCGTGGGAGGCCGAGGACTACAAGGCCGCCCTAAAGAAGATCACTGACGCGGAATTCACCACCGTGTCGGTCGGGCTCGCCCCGTACACTCCCGTGAAGAATGAAGCACCCACAGTAAGTTTTCTCCCAGTCGCCATTTCCGCATCTCGATTCGCAATCGCAGCATTTGGTACTTACTCGTGGTGGTTCTCAGCTGTTTCAGGTGTTGGAGGGCTGGCTTCCTCCGCTCGATGAAGAGGTCTCTCGGGAGCTCGAGGAAGGCTCCGAGGGAGACTCGTCCGACAGTGACGAGGAGGAGGAGGTCCCTCCCCCAACGCCTGTGGCTCGCAAGATTTGCATGCAGAAACAACGCGAGTTCGAGGCAAGTCGCAGCCTCGATGAACACGAAGGAGGCGACGAGGTCGCGTAGGAGCACACATCCTGGCGTACGGCCACACCGTCAAAGCCCGCGCGCAAGCCCAAGTCACCAGCAAAGAAGCCAATGTCGCCATCCAAGTCGGCGGTGGTGTTTGAGTCAGATGACGACTCTGACGACGAAGACACCCCCGAAATCTCGCACAAAGCCCTAGAGGATGCCATCCCAATGAAGGGGTTGGAGGGCAAGGACACCGAGCGGCGGTAGAGGTTCCCCTGGTGGTGATTGCACCAACGGTTTCGAGGATTCCAAGCCAGGAAGCGGTTGAGGCAGCGGCGTCTAAGTCGCCACAGCCGTCGAGAGCGGCTGCGTCTTCGGAGCTAGAAATTCTGGTGACCGCGGCTTCATCGTCGAGGAAGCCCGCGGTGTCGTGGGATTCAGACGTCTTTGAGAGGGGGCTCACTCGCAAGCTGGGTCTAGAATTGGATAAGCCTGCCCACATCAACACCGGGCTGCATGTTCTCCCGGTCGCTAAGTAAGTATTGGTTCTTCATTCCGACTCGCCTCTTGTTTTTGTATTGTCATCATATTGATTGTGGAAATTTGGGCAGATCTGCGGCCAAGAAGATTGGTCGTCCTTCAGTGGCAAAGATTCCGCCGGTCGCCACCAAGGGAGAGAGCAACCTCCCCAAGAAGAGAAAACCCGCCGGAGATGCGGCGACCGCGGAAGGCGCGAAGAAGCAGAAGGGGGGTGCCGACGACGCCACAACTATGGATGGCGCCGCAGAGTCCGATTTTGTGGTAGTTGCCGAAGAAGTGGTGGTGGCACGGTCGGAGCCAGTCGTGGTTGTGCCTGCGACGGAGGCGCCGACCCCGACAACCAGTGCCCCCGCTAGAGCGTCGACGACGTTCCAACGCTTCATGGCTAGGGGGTTTCCAGGCGTGGCGGACACCCAGTCTCCACAGAGTCCGGAGACCGTGGGTGCAGACATTGGGTCCTATCGTGGAGAATATCATTTTGCGGCCCGAAAGTTGGGGTATCTAGGCAAGGTGGTACCCAAGTTCCTTGAAATCATCCGCGATGACTACAGTTGGTGTGCCAAATACTCAGAGGGTCTTTTTCGGCACGAATTCAACTTTACGTTTCAATACAAAAAATCAGGCTAACGGCCGTCAAGTTGGCCCCCCTGTCAGTTCTCGTCGTTATGTCGCTCCCGTCGCTCCTGTCGCTTAGGTGTCAATTAGGCTTGCAGCGTTGGCGCCTGCATCCATTACGCGTCTTCTTCTTCTTCCCCGGAGCAGCAATCAGTGGGGCGTCGCAGCCACGACGTGGAGCTGGGACGTGGACGAACCTACTCGGCCCCAGCTCTCCTCCCTGTAGGCTTGCAGCGTTGGCACCTGCATCCATTACACGTCTTCTTCCCCAGAACAGCAATCTGTGGCGGCCATGGCGCAGAGGTGGGACGTGATGAAGCTGCTCGGCCCCGCTCTCCTCCCCATCCCAAGTCGGAGCTTGCCCTCACCGTCGACTCACCCATGGCATGGCGCGGGGATGAGAATTGGTTCCCGGTGAGATCTATCACCTTGTCGACCATGCTCGGTTCTGTTTTACTCCTCTAGAATCCGAGCTCGCCGTCGCCGTGGTTGCACCCGCACCAATTCTCGAGTATGCAGCCAGAGACGCCTACATGGCGTACGAGTTGTATAGTAAGCTCATTACCATGAAATATGGGATGGTTAAGTCGGGGTTTTTCGCAAGAGAGCTATGCCCTGGTTGCAAGCTAGCCCAGGAGAAGAAGCGCGAGGAGGACAGAAAGCGGTTTCAGGACGAGCAGGGATCTTGGGACGGTGGCGACATCAAGAGGTTGAAGGGGAAGCAAGTCAAGGTAGACAACAAGTGGTGGTGATACATTATGTGTTTGAACTAGATTTTAGTTTCTAGTTTATTATGTGTGAGATACATTTAGTTACTTCAATACAAAATTTCGACCAATTTAACTTGTTGATGTATTTCTTGACAATTATAATATAATCGAGCACTAGAAATATTTTGTAGTGTGCATGAGCATGGTTAGTAAATATAATTGAACACTAGAAACTTTAAGGCACTCTATATAAAGGAGTAGATTGATATATTGTCTTACATGCCACACACAGGTAATAATTAACTAAAACAAAATAAAAGCAAGGGCTGCAGCAGGAGGCCGGGACACGGAGACACCTAGCAGGGCAGGGGTTTATCAACAGGAGGCAGCGACAGCCTAGTCGATGGGATACAGGCCAGTCCTGACATACTCCTAGAGGAATTTGCCGTAGGCTGCGTGCCGCGCCAAGGTAATCGGCCTATGGCTTCTACCTCCGCCTCTGCCAACACCCTTCGCGTGTTGGATCATGCTGTTGAGGTCCACGTTGATTGCTCTGCCATAGAATGGGCAAAACAGTCTCCCCCTACGGTGGAAACGGATTAGCCCACACCGTAACCACCTCAGCACGTAGCGGCTCTTGTTGTCCCTGGATACCTTGCTATCGTCCACTTCATCATCACCCTCCTGTTGATTTTTAAGAACATAACTTAGAACTTATACATATGATTGAATTGTATTACAACTCAAGAATTGACAACATGTATATGTAAGACAATATATCCGTGGATATCAAAGATAAAGCATCTCAACAATAGTTTGATCGGTTCATATATCATTTCATCTCAACACAATGACAAATAATTGCATCAGAGTGAATGTAGGATAAAGATTGTGGCCTCATAAGTTTCTTCAGGGATGGAGTTAGCGAACCAAGTAACAATTGCACAACCTGTAATGTTGTTGTACATCGACCCAGGTTCACTAACTCATCCCTAAAAGAATCTGACACCAATGTGTCTTCCTCTCTTTTGGGGAAAAATTGAATCATTAGCCACAATAAGAAATTGAAATGTAATCATACAAAACATTATTTAGGGATATACATAGTCAGGTACAAAAACATGTCTAAATATTGTAATTATAAATAAAAAACCAAACAATTAATCTTCAGGTGCATGTTAAAAATATTTATGATCAAAACCATTCATATACATATGCATCATACCAATCATTAAAATATCAGAAACAATTCAAGGATCATATATGTAGTTCCATATGAGAATAAATCTAGGGCCTCATAATTTGTTTCAGAGATGGAGTTGGGGAACCAAAGTACCAACAACACAACCTATATTGTTTGTGTGCATTGCTGCCTCAGGTTCACCAACCCATCCCTAAAACACGACACCATCATGTGTCTCCCCTTGAACTCTTTTGGGGCAAATTTCAATCATCGGCCTCGGTGACAAACTAAAATGTAATTCTTATACACTATGAATGCATGGAATAGATAATTCGAATATCATAGTTCTATGAATGTAGAATAAAGTTTGCGGCCTCATAAGTTTATTCAGGGATGGCGTAAGCGAACCGAGTAACAATTGCGCAACCTGTAATGTTGTTGTACATCGCCCCAGGTTCACTAACTCATCCCTGAAAAAATCTGACACCAATGTGTCTACCTCTCTTTGGGGCAAATTTGAATCATTGGCCACAATAAGAAATTGAAATGTAATCATACAAAACATTATTCAGGGATATACATAGTCAGGTGCAAAAACAAGCCTAAATATTGTAATTATAAATAAAAAACCAAACAATTAATCTTTAGGTACATGTTAAAAATACTTATGATCAAAACCATTCATATACATATGCATCATACCAATCATTAAAAGATCATTAACAATACAAGGATCATATATGTAGTTCCATATGAGAATAAATCTAGGGCCTCATAATTTGTTTCAGAGATGGAGTTGGCGAACCAAAGTACCAACAGCACAACCTATATTGTTTGTGTGCATTGCTGCCTCAAGTTCACCCACCCATCCCTAAAACATGACACCATCATATGTGTCTCCCCTTGAACTCTTTTGGGGCAAATTTCAATCATCGGCATCGGTGACAAACTAAAATGTAATTCTTATACACTATGAATGCATGGAATAGATAATTCAAATATCATAGTTCTATGAATGTAGAGTAAAGATTGCGGCCTCATAAGTTTCTACAGAGATGGCGTAAGCGAACCAAGTAACAATTGCACAGCTTATATTGATCTTGTACAAGGCCCCAGGTTTGCTCACTCATCCCTGAAAATTTTTGACACCAATGTGTCTACCTCTCTTTGGGGCAAATTTGAATCATTGGCCACAATAAGAAATTGAAATGTAATCGTACAAAACAATATTCAGGGATATACAAATGCATCATACAACGCATTCATAGATCAGAAACAATACAAATATTATATATATAGGTTCCATATGAGAGAAAAAATTAGGGCCTCATTTTTTTCAGCGATGGAGTCGGGGAACCAAAATACCAACAACACAACCTATATTGTTTATGTGCATTGCTGCCTCAGGGCCACTAACCATCCCTAAGAAAACAAGACCATCAGATGCCCTTGCACTATTTTGGGGCAAAATTGAATCATTGGGCTCAGTAAAGAATAGAAATGTAATGTTATAGGCCTGCTGTGTATCGAAATCAACACTCAACTAGCAAACTCAACTAGATGGCAGATGAGCAGATTGGGGTTTTGTGACTAGATGGATTGGGGTTTTGTCACTAGATGGCAGATGCATCAATCAACCGATCTAATCATATATATACTACCCTACCTCAAGAGCAAAAGAATCTGTACACGATTGAGCAAATCCTATGTATGAATAGTGAAAACTGCGGCTGCGACTAAAGAAGCTAGCAATGTAGTACTCGGACTCCTCATCAGGGACCTCCTCCTCGAACTCATCATTCTCCGCGATTGCGTCGAAGATTTCTTGTACGGCGATGGGGTCGTTGATGTAGATCACCGGATTGCCTCTGCCTACCGCCTGCCCCCCATCCAGATTTGCCACTGGCACCATGACGTTGTCGGCCACCTGCTGCTCGGCGGCGACGGCTACTACCTGCTGCTCGGCGGCGACGGCTACTACCTGCTTCTCGGCGGCAACGGCTACCACCAGCTGCTCGGTAGCAACGGCTACCACCTTCTGCTCGGCAGCGACAACTACTAGCTGGACGGATGAGCTCGCACCCTCGATGGCGTGGCGACGAGCGGCGTTTGTGCCCGGAGAAGACACCTCCACCTGCTTGGCGACGACCGAGCCATCTGTTGCTGCGCCTTCAACTAGCTTCACCTCCGGCTTGTCTCCACGTGTATGCTTCATGGCGAACCAAGGAAGGAGGTAGTGCAAGTGAGGGAGCTTCAGCGCGCACGGCAGGTGTAGATTGGGGTCTTGGGACTAGACAAACTAGGGGAAATGACACGAGCTCATGGAAGAAGAAGGTCGAGGGGGGTTATAAACACCGGATCGTTCGTAGTCCTCGAGTGGACACGTGTGGTGGGCGAGGGGGGGGGGGGGCTACCACGATCTCCGCCCTTTTTTCGGTTCCCTTTTTTTGAAACAGCCATGATCTCCACTTTAGAGCTATATTGAAAACACGCTCATGGCAGACCTCGATTCCACTGCATGCAAGTGGATCGGAACTAATTTCTAGCAACACTAGATCTACTCGAGAGGGGCCCTTGACTCATGGAAGTTACTAGCGGTAGGGCCCAGTTGGAAGTGAGATTGAGAGCGCTGCGTAAAAATGGGATATGTCTTATTAAAATCAAGTGGCAATAAATTGCAGCGTCCCATCGACAACCGTGCACTCGATGACCCTGTTGCCCTGTGCATGAGTTGTAGTTGCAGTAGTAGGATTTTCAGACTTGATTAAACTTGACATGACCGCTCGACGAATTTTTCCATGGACGGCATCGTGTTCCTTCCTGTAGAAGTCTCGCGGAGGGAGACGTCCGTGCTGTCTCACGCTATACTGTGAAGGGCACGACGTGTGCAACGATCATCGTTGGATCACACAGAATCAACGGTTGGTGCGCACGATCCGCGTGACAACTGTGACAATCAGTCAGGGAGTAGCAGATAGGGTGAGCACAGGTTTGGGCTTCTACGAAAGATAGAGAGAGAGGGGGGCAAAACTAAGTAGTACCACATAAAACCAAGGGAAAAACTGAGTACTATAAAAATGGAAAGTGTCTTTACAATGAAATACATCGTGGAATACATCAAATTATGCCAAGATAGATCCACTAGACCCGGTGTCATTGCATGTGTGTTCCTCTAGACATACCACATAAGGATCCACCGTTGTCATTGCATGTCTGTTCCTCTAAACAAACCACATAAGGATCCACCTGTGTCATCAGATGTGTGTTCTTCTCATGAACCACACATAGATCCACCGGTGTCATTGCATGTTTGTTCCTCTAAACAAACCACATAAGGATCCACCAGTGTCATTGCATATCTGTTCTTCTCATGAACCACACCTAGTGTCATTGCATGCGTGTTCTTTTCATTAACCACAGCTAGTCATTGAATGTATATTACTTCCATAAACCACACATGGATCCGCCGATGTCATTGCATGTCTGTTCTTTTCATGAACCACACCCAGTGTCACTGCATGTCAGTTATTTTCATGAACCACATAAGGATCCACCCAGTGTCATTGGATGTGTGTTCTTCTCATGAACCACACGTGGATCTACCGGTGTCATTTCATGTCTGTTCCTCTAAACAAACCACATAAGGATCCACCAGTGTCATCGCATGTCTGTTCTTTTCATGAACCACACCCAGTGTCATTGCATGTGTGTTCTTCTAAACAAAACACATAAGGATCCACCAGTGTCATTGCATGTCTGTTCTTTTCATGAACCACACAAGGATCTACCAGTGTCACTGCATGTCAATTCTTTTCATGAACCACATAAGGATACTGTGGCATCCCACAAAACCACTACTAGAACATCGCTTTGTTTTTGTGCATTGCATCGTCATGACCGCATGCTCATGTCATCATGCCACCTTGCATTTGAGCACCGTCATGTCATCTTGCATTTGTTTGCATAAAACTATTTACGAAAAGTCTGTTTTTGTTTTCTAAACGCCCCGTCTTCAATTCAAATTAAAACCCAGGCCTCCGGAATATTTTGTTTCGTCTACCAACGGTTTGCAAAAGCCTCGTTTTTAATAAATAAAATACTTAAATTATTTTGGGAGGCAGCCAGCCAGGCCCGAAAGCCTAGCCGGCCACCCCCAGTTAAAAATCCTGCCTACCCAGAAAATACCCAAACTTTTCCCACCAAATATCCTACCCCTATCTCCCTACCCAGCCCTCCACATCACCTCCACCAATCTTGGGTCGCCACCTCACCTCTCCTTCCTCCATCCACCCAACCACCACCTGCCACGTCGCCGCTCCACCATCCCACCACCCCAGCGAACCGCGCCACCACTCCCACCTGCAGCCCCACCGCCTGACCGGCCCGCACTCCCGCGCCCGCACCAGCCCCCGCTCCCGCCCACCTGGGCACGCCAACCCGTGCCACCTGTCCCCACCCCACTTTTCCCGCCCGCGCGCGCGCCCCCACGCACACCACGCGGTTAGCCAGCCCCTAGCACGCTCCCCCACGTCTCCCTGCCGACACCGCCCTGATTCCCACGCCTGGGCCCCACCACCACGCGAGCGACCCCGCCTTCCATCCCTGCTCCCTCTCTCCTCGCGCGGAACCTCGACCGCCGCCGCGAGCGAATCGACCGCCACGGCCCCTCCTTCTCTGCTTCGGCCGCGCCCGCCCGGCGCCTCGTCGCCGTCGCCTCCGCCCTCTTCCCCCGTGTCATCCTCCCCGCCGCCAGATCCCGCCACCGCTCGGCCCCTCCAAGTCCGGCCGCCTCCTCTTCGCCGTCCTCCTCCCCGCGGCCTCCCTCGTCCTCGAGCTTCCCGCCGCCGACCGCGACCACCCCGCCCCCGCTTGCCAAGACCCCCGTCGCCATGCTCCTCCTCTTTCGCGGCCGTTCCTCCTCCTCCGCGAGCCCCACGCCGGCCCCTCGCCACGGCCGCCGGCTCCCCTTCGCCCGGACCCACCTCATCCTCCCGCCGGCCGCCGCCGGGCCGCCCCGCCCCCCTCTCGCCTCTCCCTTCTCCGCCACCCGAGCCCCAGCGCGGTCGTCTCGCCCCATCCGCCTTCCCCTACCCTGCCTCCGCTCTCCTCCCGGTCCCCAAGCCCCGCCTCTGGCCGCTCTCTCTCGCGGCGCAGGCCCCGCCTCCTCCTCCGGCAGGCCGCCTCCCCCGCCTGCCCCCCGCCCCTCGGGCCCCGCGCCTCCTCCTCGGCCGGCCGACCTCGTCTTGCCTCGGCCGCTATCACGGCACATCTTGCCGGCCTCGACGCTTGGACACTGGCCACCGTCCTTGACCCACGCGGCTTTGGGAGCACAAGCCCCTTTTGTTTTTATTTTTACCTGCTGCTCTAGGCCTGGCGTACAAGCGCTGTTGCGGTGTCCTGAAGACAGACGCGAGAAGATGGTTGTGTTGATGTGCTGTAGACGCCAAAATCTCCCGATGGACAAGTTCGACCAAGAGGACAAGTTGTACGAGGACCACGACAAAATCTTTGAGTCGCCCGAAGAACCAAGGCGAAAGCCCGAAGGTCGACCCCGTTATGCCAAGATCTTCATCCCGAACACCATGCCCGTCGACATGACCCGAAGACCGCGGATGCGACAAGTTCTACCTCTTGTTTTCTGAAGATCGATTCCGTCAAGACCAAACTCGATCCCCGTCGAACCCAGAGAACCCGAAGCCGATTCCCCAATGTGATTCCCTTTTCCGAGAACCCTATTTCTATAATAAATGATATATACCTGCTGCATATTAAATTGTTCATGTCGCATACATATTGTGTGGTTTGGGAGCATTATATTGGTTCACCTAAATTAAATATGGAGTCTATATGAGGGCTTTTCTAGTCTTATATTGGCCCCATTTAAATTTGCGTAGCGAACCGATAACATGCTTTGCATTGATAAATCAACATTTAAATTGCGGGGTTTTCTAAATAACTTGAACCGTTTAATTAAATGTC
>OU342745.1:97161325-97218938 GCA_910589775.1 Avena eriantha | reverse complement strand
ATGATACTGGTGGATCCATGTGTAGTCTGTGCGAAGAACACACATGCAATGACACTGGTGGATCCATGTGTGGTTCATGGGAAGAACACACATGCAATGACACAGGTGATATGTGGTTTGTGAGAAGAACACACATGCAATGACTCTAGCTGTGGTTCATGAAAAGAGCAAACATGCAATGACACCGGTGGATCAATGTGTGGTTCATGGAAGAACACACATGCAATTACACTGGGTGTGGTTCATGATATGGTATGTGAGAAGAACACACATGCAATGACTCGAGCTGTGGTTCATGAAAAGAGCACGCATGCGATGACTCTAGCTATGGTTCATGGGAAGAGAAGACATACAATGACACCCGTGGATCCACGTGTGGTTCATGGGAAGAACACACATGCGATGACACCGGTGGATCCATGTGTGGTATGTGGGAAAAACACACATGCAAGACACTGGTGGATCCATGTGTGGTTCATGGGAAGAACACACATGCAATGACACATGTTGATATGTGGTCTCTGAGAAGAACACACATGCAATGACTCTGGTGATATGTGGTTTGTGAAAAGAACACACATACAATGACTCTAGATGTGGTTATTGAAAAGAGCAGACATGCAATGACACCGGTGGATCCATGTGGGGTTAATGAGAAGAACACACATACAACGACACTAGGTGTGGTTTCATGATATGGTTTGTGAGAAGAACACACATGCAATGACACTGGTGGATCCATGTGTGTTCTGTGAGAAGAACACACATGCAGTGACACTAGGTGTGGTTCATGATATGGTTTGTGAGAAGAACACACATGCAATGACACTGGTGGATCCATGTGTGGTCTTTGGAAGAACACACATGCAATGACACTGGTGATATGTGGTCTGTGAGAAGAACACACATCCAATGACTCTGGTTGTGGTTCATGAAAAGAGCAGACATGCAATGACACTGGTGGATCCATGTGTGGTTCATGGGAAGAGCAGACATGCGATGACACTAGGTGGATCCATGTGTGGTTTGTGAGAAGAACACACATGCAATGACACTGGTGGATCCATGTGGGGTGCATGGGAAGAACACACATGAAATGACTCTGGTGATATGTGGTTTGTGAAAAGAAAAGACATGCAATGACTCTAGCTGTGGTTAATGAGAAGAGCAGACATGCAATGACACCGGTGGATCCATGTGTGGTTTGTGAGAAGAACACACATGCAATGACACTGGGTGTGGTTCATGATATGGTGTGTAAGAAGAACACACATGTAATGACTCTAGCTGTGGTTCATGAAAAGAGCACACATGCGATGACTCTAGTTGTGGTTCATGGGAAGAGCAGACATACAATGACACTGGTGGATCCATGTGTGGTTCATGGGAAGAACACACATGCAATGACACTGGTGGATCCATGCGTGGTTCATGGGAAGAACACACATGCAATGACACCGGTAATATGTGGTTTGTGAGAATAACACACATGCAATGACTCTAGCTGTGGTTCATGAAAAGAGCAGACATGCAATGACACTGGTGGATCCATGTGTGGTTCATCGGAAGAACACACATGCAATGACACTGGGTCTGGTTCATGCTATGGTCCGTAAGAAGAACACACATGCAATGACTCTAGCTGTGGTTTGTCAAAAGAGCACGCATGCGATGACTCTAGCTATGGTTCATGGGAAGAGGAGACATACAATGACACTGGTGGATCCATGTGTGGTTCATGGGAAGAACACACATGTAATGACAGTAGTGGATCCATGTGTGGTCTGTGGGAAGAACACACATGCAATGACACTTGTGGATCCATGTGTGGTTCATGGGAAGAACACACATGCAATGACACTGGTGGATCCATGCGTGGTTCATGGGAAGAACACACATGCAATGACACCGGTAATATGTGGTTTGTGAGAATAACACACATGCAATGACTCTAGCTGTGGTTCATGAAAAGAGCAGACATGCAATGACACTGGTGGATCCATGTGTGGTTCATCGGAAGAACACACATGCAATGACACTGGGTGTGGTTCATGCTATGGTCCGTAAGAAGAACACACATGCAATGACTCTAGCTGTGGTTTGTCAAAAGAGCACGCATGCGATGACTCTAGCTATGGTTCATGGGAAGAGGAGACATACAATGACACTGGTGGATCCATGTGTGGTTCATGGGAAGAACACACATGCAATGCAACTGGTGGATCCATGTGTAGTCTGTGGGAGGAACACACATGCAATGACAATGGTGGATCCATCATGGGAAGAACACACATGCAATGACACCGGTAATATGTGGTTTGTGAGAAGAACACACATGCCAATGACTCTAGGTGTGGTTCATGAAAAGAGCAAACATGCAATGACACCGGTGGATCAATGTGTGGTTCATGGGAAGAACACACATGCAATTACACTGGGTGTGGTTCATGATATGGTATGTGAGAAGAACACACATGCAATGACTCTAGCTGTGGTTTGTCAAAAGAGCACGCATGCGATGACTCTAGCTGTGGTTCATGGGAAGAGCAGACATACAATGACACTGGTGGATCCATGTGTGGTTCATGGGAAGAACACGCATGCGATGACACTGGTGGATCCATGTGTGGTATGTGGGAAGAACACACATGCAATGACACTGGTGGATCCATGTGTGGTTCATGGGAAGAACACACATGCAATGACACAGGTGATATGTGGTCTGTGAGAAGAACACACATGCAATGAATCTAGCTATGGTTCATGAAAAGAGCAAACATGCAATGACACTGGTGGATCCATGTGTGGTTCATGGGAAGAACACAGATGCAATTACACTAGGTGTGGTTCATGATATGGTCTGTGAGAAGAACACACATGCAATGACTCTAGCTGTGGTTCATGAAAAGAGCACGCATGCGATGACTCTAGCTGTGGTTCATGGGAAGAGAAGACATACAATGACACCCGTGGATCCATGTGTGGTTCATGGGAAGAACACACATGCGATGACACCGGTGGATCCATGTGTCGTCTGTGGGAAAACACACATGCAATGACACTGGTGGATCCATGTGTGGTTCATGGGAAGAACACACATGCAATGACACAGGTGATATGTGGTCTGTGAGAAGAACACACATGCAATGACTCTAGGTGTGGTTCATGAAAAGAGCAGACATGCAATGACACTGGTGGATCCATGTGTGGTTCATGGGAAGAACACACATGCAATGACACTAGGTGTGGTTCATGATATGGTCCGTAAGAAGAACACACATGCAATGACTAGCTGTGGTTTGCCAAAAGAGCACGCATGCGATGACTCTAGCTGTGGTTCATGGGAAGAGGAGACATACAATGACACTGGTGGATCCAGGTGTGGTTCATGGGAAGAACACACATGCATTGACACTGGTGGATCCATGTGTAGTCTGTGCGAAGAACACACATGCAATGACACTGGTGGATCCATGTGTGGTTCATGGGAAGAACACACATGCAATGACACAGGTGATATGTGGTTTGTGAGAAGAACACACATGCAATGACTCTAGCTGTGGTTCATGAAAAGTGCAAACATGCAATGACACCGGTGGATCAATGTGTGGTTCATGGGAAGAACACACATGCAATTACACTGGGTGTGGTTCATGATATGGTATGTGAGAAGAACACACATGCAATGACTCTAGCTGTGGTTCATGAAAAGAGCACGCATGCGATGACTCTAGCTGTGGTTCATGGGAAGAGAAGAAATACAATGACACTCGTGGATCCATGTGTGGTTCATGGGAAGAACACACATGCGATGACACCGGTGGATCCATGTGTGGTCTATGGGAAGAACACACATGCAATGACACTGGTGGATCCATGCGTGGTTCATGGGAAGAACACACATGCAATGACACCGGTAATATGTGGTTTGTGAGAAGAACACACATGCAATGACTCTAGGTGTGGTTCATGAAAAGAGCAGACATGCAATGACACTGGTGGATCCATGTGTAGTTCATGGGAAGAACACACATGCAATGACACTGGGTGTGGTTCATGATATGGTCCGTAAGAAGAACACACATGCAATGACTCTAGCTGTGGTTTGTCAAAAGAGCACGCATGCGATGACTCTAGCTGTGGTTCATCGGAAGAGCAGACATACAATGACACTGGTGGATCCATGTGTGGTTCATGGGAAGAACACACATGCAATGACACTGGTGGATCCATGTGTGGTCTATGGGAAGAACACACATGCAATGACACTGGTGGATCCATGTGTGGTTCATGGGAAGAACACACATGCAATGACACAGGTGATATGTGGTTTGTGAGAAGAACACACATGCAATGACTCTAGCTATGGTTCATGAAAAGAGCAAACATGCAATGACACTGGTGGATCCATGTGTGGTTCATGGGAAGAACACAGATGCAATTACACTAGGTGTGGTTCATGATATGGTCTGTGAGAAGAACACACATGCAATGACTCTAGCTGTGGTTCATGAAAAGAGCACGCATGCGATGACTCTAGCTGTGGTTCATGGGAAGAGAAGACATACAATGACACCCGTGGATCCATGTGTGGTTCATGGGAAGAACACACATGCGATGACACCGGTGGATCCATGTGTCGTCTGTGGGAAAACACACATGCAATGACACTGGTGGATCCATGTGTGGTTCATGGGAAGAACACACATGCAATGACACAGGTGATATGTGGTCTGTGAGAAGAACACACATGCAATGACTCTAGGTGTGGTTCATGAAAAGAGCAGACATGCAATGACACTGGTGGATCCATGTGTGGTTCATGGGAAGAACACACATGCAATGACACTAGGTGTGGTTCATGATATGGTCCGTAAGAAGAACACACATGCAATGACTAGCTGTGGTTTGCCAAAAGAGCACGCATGCGATGACTCTAGCTGTGGTTCATGGGAAGAGGAGACATACAATGACACTGGTGGATCCAGGTGTGGTTCATGGGAAGAACACACATGCAATGACACTGGTGGATCCATGTGTAGTCTGTGCGAAGAACACACATGCAATGACACTGGTGGATCCATGTGTGGTTCATGGGAAGAACACACATGCAATGACACAGGTGATATGTGGTTTGTGAGAAGAACACACATGCAATGACTCTAGCTGTGGTTCATGAAAAGTGCAAACATGCAATGACACCGGTGGATCAATGTGTGGTTCATGGGAAGAACACACATGCAATTACACTGGGTGTGGTTCATGATATGGTATGTGAGAAGAACACACATGCAATGACTCTAGCTGTGGTTCATGAAAAGAGCACGCATGCGATGACTCTAGCTGTGGTTCATGGGAAGAGAAGAAATACAATGACACTCGTGGATCCATGTGTGGTTCATGGGAAGAACACACATGCGATGACACCGGTGGATCCATGTGTGGTCTATGGGAAGAACACACATGCAATGACACTGGTGGATCCATGCGTGGTTCATGGGAAGAACACACATGCAATGACACAGGTAATATGTGGTTTGTGAGAAGAACACACATGCAATGACTCTAGGTGTGGTTCATGAAAAGAGCAGACATGCAATGATACTGGTGGATCCATGTGTAGTTCATGGGAAGAACACACATGCAATGACACTGGGTGTGGTTCATGATATGGTCCGTAAGAAGAACACACATGCAATGACTCTAGTTGTGGTTTGTCAAAAGAGCACGCATGCCATGACTCTAGCTGTGGTTCATCGGAAGAGCAGACATACAATGACACTGGTGGATCCATGTGTGGTTCATGGGAAGAACACACATCCAATGACACTGGTGGATCCATGTGTGGTCTATGGGAAGAACACACATGCAATGACACTGGTGGATCCATGTGTGGTTCATGGGAAGAACACACATGCAATGACACAGGTGATATGTGGTTTGTGAGAAGAACACACATGCAATGACTAGCTATGGTTCATGAAAAGAGCAAACATGCAATGACACCGGTGGATCCATGTGTGGTTCATGGGAAGAACACAGATGCAATTACACTAGGTGTGGTTCATGATATGGTTTGTGAGAAGAACACACATGCAATGACTCTAGCTGTGGTTCATGAAAAGAGCACGCATGCGATGACTCTAGCTGTGGTTCATGGGTAGAGAAGACATACAATGACACCCGTGGATCCATGTGTGGTTCATGGGAAGAACACACATGCGATGACACCGGTGGATCCATGTGTGGTCTGTGGGAAAAACACACATGCAATGACACTGGTGGATCCATGTGTGGTTCATGGGAAGAACACACATGCAATGACACAGGTGATATGTGGTTTGTGACAAGAACACACATGCAATGAGTCTAGCTGTGGTTCATGAAAAGAGCAACCATATAATGACACCGGTGGATCAATGTGTGGTTCATGGGAAGAACACACATGCAATTACACTGGGTGTGGTTCATGATATGGTATGTGAGAAGAACACACATGCAATGACTCTAGCTGTGGTTCATGAAAAGAGCACGCATGCGATGACTCTAGCTGTGGTTCATGGGAAGAGAAGACATTCAATGACACCCGTGGAGCCATGTGTGGTTCATGGGAAGAACACACATGCGATGACACCGGTGGATCCATGTGTGGTCTGTTGGAAAAACACACATGAAATGACACTGGTGGATCCATGTGTGGTTCATGGGAAGAACACACATGCAATGACACAGGTGATATGTGGTCTGTGAGAAGAACACACATGCAATGACTCTGGTGATATGTGGTTTGTGAAAAGAACACACACACAATGACTCTAGATCTGGTTAATGAAAAGAGAAGACATGCAATGACACCGGTGGATCCATGTGGGGTTAATGAGAAGAACACACATGCAACGACACTAGGTGTGGTTAATGATATGGTTTGTGAGAAGAACACACATGCAATGACACTGGTGGATCCATGTGTGGTCTGTGAGAAGAACACACATGCAGTGACACTAGGTGTGGTTATGATATGGTCTGTGAGAAGAACACACATGCAATGACACTGGTGGATCCATGTGTGGTCTTTGGGAAGAACACACATGCAATGACACTGGTGATATGTGGTCTGTGAGAAGAACACACATCCAATGACTCTGGCTGTGGTTCATGAAAAGAGCAGACATGCAATGACACTGGTGGATTCATGTGTGGTTCATGGGAAGAGCAGACATGGGATGACACTGGGTGGATCCATGTGTGGTTTGTGAGAAGAACACACATACAATGACACTGGTGAATCCATGTGGGGTTCATGGGAAGAACACACATGCAATGACTCTAGTGATATGTGGTTTGTGAAAAGAATAGACATGCAATTACTCTAGCTGTGGTTAATGAGAAGAGCAGACATGCAATGACACTGGGTGTGGTTCATGATATGGTGTGTAAGAAGAACACACATGTAATGACTCTAGTTGTGGTTCATGAAAAGAGCGCACATGCGATGACTCTAGTTGTGGTTCATGGGAAGAGCAGACATACAATGACACTGGTGGATCGATATGTGGTTCATGGGAAGAACACACTTGCAATGACACTGGTGGATCCATGTGTGGTTCATGGGAAGAACACACATGCAATGACACTGGGTGTGGTTCATGATATGGTCCGTGAGAAGAACACACATTCAATGACTCTAGATGTGGTTCATGAAAAGAGCACGCATGCGATGACTCTAGCTGTGGTTCATGAAAAGAGCAGACCTGCGATGCCACCGGTGGATCGATGTGTGTTCTATGAGAGGAACACACATGCAATTACACCGGTGGATCCTTACGTGGTTTGTGAGAATAACACACATGCAATGACACTGGTGGATCCATGTGTGGTTCATGGGAAGAACACACATGCAATGACACTGGTGGATCCATGTGTGGTCTCTGGGAAGAACACACATGCAATGACACTAGTGGATCCATGTGTGGTTCATGGGAAGAACACACATGTAATGACACCGGTGATATGTGGTTTGTGAGAAGAACACTCATGCAATGACTCTAACTGTGGTTCATGAAAAGAGCAGACATGCAATGACACTTGTGGATCCATGTGTGGTTCATGGGAAGAACACACATGCAATGACTCTGGTGGATCCATGTGTGGTCTGTGGGAAGAACACACATGCAATGACACTAGGTGGATCCATGTGTGGTATGTGGGAAGAACACACATGCAATGACACTGGTGGATCCATGTGTGGTCTGTGGGAAGAACACACATGCAATGACACAGATGATATGTGGTCTGTGAGAAGAACACACGTGTAATGACTCTAGCTATGGTGCGATGGCACTGGTGGATCCATGTGTGGTTTGTGAGAAGTACACACATGCAATGACTCTAGTTATGGTGCGATGGCACTGGTGGATCCATGTGTGGTTTGTGAGAAGTACACACATGCAATGACACTGGTGGATCTACATGTGGTTCATGGGAAGAACATAGATGCAATGACTCTGGTGATATGTGGTTTGTGAAAAGAACAGACATGCAATGACTCTAGCTATGGTTAATGAAAAGAGCAGACATGCAATGACACCGGTGGATCCATGTGGGGTTAATGAGAAGAACACACATGCAATGACACTAGGTGTGGTTCATGATATGGTTTGTGAGAAGAACACGCATGCAATGACTCTAGCTGTTGTTCATGGGAAGAACACACATGCAATGACACTGGGTGGATCCATGTGTGGTTCATGGGAAGAACATACATGCAATGACACTGGTGGATCCATGTGTGGTCTATGGGAAGAACACACATGCAATGACACTGGTGGATCCATGTGTGGTTCATGGGAAGAACACACATGCAATGACACCGGTGATATGTGGTTTGTGAGAAGAACACACA
This sequence comes from Avena eriantha, assembly GCA_910589775.1. Lineage (NCBI taxonomy): Eukaryota > Viridiplantae > Streptophyta > Magnoliopsida > Poales > Poaceae > Avena > Avena eriantha. Next base: position 97,210,036 of record OU342745.1, on the reverse strand, counting down.
TGCAATGACTCTAGCTATGGTTCATGAAAAGAGCAGACATGCAATGACACTGGTGGATCCATGTGTGGTTTATGGGAAGAACACACGTGCAATGACTCTGGTGGATCCATGTGTGTTCTATGGGAAGAACACACATGCAATGACACTGGGTGGATCCATGTGTGGTCTGTGGGAAGAACACACATGCAATGACTCTGGTGGATACATGTGTGGTCTGTGGGTAGAACACACATGCAATGACACAGGTGATATGTGGTCTGTGAGAAGAACACACATGCAATGACTCTAGCCGTGGTTCATGAAAAGAGCAGACATGCGATGGCACTGGTGGATCTATGTGTGGTTTGTGAGAAGAACACACATGCAATGACACCGGTGGATCCATGTGTGGTCTGTGGGAAGAACACACATGCAATGACACTGGTGATATGTGGTTTGTGAGAGGAACACACATCCAATGACTCTAGTGGATCCTTACGTGGTTTATGAGTGGTTTATGAGAAGAACACACATGCAAGGAACTCTAGTGGATCTATCTTGGCGAATTTGATGTATGCCATGATGTATTTCATTGTACAAGAAACTCACTTTCCATTTTTATACTACTCAGTATCGCCCTTGGTTTTATGTGGTACTACTCTATTTTGCCCCCCTCTCTATCTTTCGTAGAAGCACAAATCTGTGCTCACCCTGTCTGCTACTCCCTGATTGGTTATCACAGTTGTCATGCGGATCGTGCGCACCAACCGTTGATTCTGTGCGATCCAACGATGATCGTTGCACACGTCGTGTCCTTCACAGTACAGCGTGAGACAGCACTGACGTCTCCCTCATCGAGACTTCTACAAGAAGGAACACGATGCCATCCATGGAAAAAGTCGGCGAGCGGTCATGTCATGTTTAATCAAGTCTGAAAAGCCTACTACTGCTACTACTACGCCACAACACATGCGTCATCAAGTGCACGGTCATCGATGGACAGGTTTAATTTATTGCCACTTGATTTTAATAAGACATATCCCATTTTTTACGCAGCGGCTCTCAATCACCAATTTTAGGGCCATGTCAAACTTCGTACATAGAAATTGTGTGTGCGCCCTTTGCATGCGGCTCAATACAGAACTGCCATGCATGGCCCGAGAAAAAACGTGACGTACCGTGCGCGTGTGGTGGTGCGCGGTGCAGTCGACTGCGCGACGCGTTGCATGGTGGTGCAACGAAACGTGCCTTGCTTCTATCCACCTTAACTATAGAGCCCCTCTCCGCACACCCACTCCCACTCTCGCTCACTGTCCCCACGCTGCCCTCTCCACTGTCCCACCAGCATCCGCAAACTCCCGAGAATACCCCGTCCGCACCGGCGATGGCCGAGGAGGATAAGGTGGCCATCGTCGCCTCTGTGGCCGCGGGCAAGGAGGCCCCCGTCTCCTCGCCGGTCCCCCTCGATGCGTTGAAAGCAGCCGCTATCCCTGTCCAGGCCCCAGTGGAGGCATCTATGGCAGCCGCCATTCCCGTCTAGGCCCCCGTCCCAGCTACCGATGGAGCCGCCGAAGAGGAGCCCCCCGCCGGCGAGGAGGCCCCCGCCGGTCACAAGCAGATCACACACTTCTTAGGCACCTACGATCCAGATAAGTACATCGCTCCAATGAACCCATACGACACCGGCATCGATGACCTATGGTCGGAGGTAACTAGGGTTTGCTCCCCTCCCCTGGTTCTTCTACCGTTTGTTAGAAATAATGGGCTAATCTATTTAAAATTTAGCTGGTATTGTCATGTTTAATATTCTGGAATTAATCATGGAAATTGTGCCTAATTATCCAACACCGTTCCCATCGTTGGATGCTAGATCTTGGTTTATTAGGATTCGCTTGTTCGCATTTCAATTGCTCGATCTTCTTACACCATCTACTCCCCCATTTTCCCTTTCTTCCAATAGGTTTCCGGCAGCGATGTCTGCAGCGATGACGAGTCCATTCACACCAAGGCTCGTTGGGTGCTAAGGAGGCTGCGGGCCGGCAAGTACGACGGAGTCCTCACAGGCCCCTACTACATCTGCCCCTTCCGCAAGGGGGGCGTCAACTGCTTGACGAGTTGCGCTGCCGGCGGCACCGTCTTGAACACCTTATTGAAGCATGTAGAGGTCGCGGGCTCCGGCATCCACAAAAGCGGCAAGCCCGAGCCCGCGAACATCAATGCCTACATCGCTGAACACCGTGCTCTCGGCATTCACCGCCGAAACCTCCAGCGGGTGGCCATCAAAGATGGTCGCATGCCTCCAATTAGGCCCAAGGCCCCCAAGTCCAAGAAACTGGGCAGCAAGAAGTGGCAGAAGCACCAGAGGGAGATGGCGGAGGCGCGAGCGCTTGCAGGATGTGCCTGCAGCTGCGGCGGCTGCCCCTGCTGCCTAGCAGCTCCTTTCTAGCTATATCCTATTTCTGGCTGAATGCATCGAACCTCGTTAAGCAACCTGCTTTCTATTGCTATATCCTATTTAGCTGCACACAGCTATATCTACATTTGTTTTGTTTTCTGAATGAATGTATTTTGCATGGTGTGATTTGCTGCTCTAGATTTGCTACCTGATCGGAGGCAAAAAGAGGTCCAAAAGGGAACGAAATATCGAAGTGAGAATCTTCTCTAGATTTGCTACCAATTTGGGCAAAATGAAACATATATGTTTAGCGAGAGAGGAAAAGGGCAATCTTTCAAACTGCCAGTTAAGAAGCTACCATCTTGACCAGCTACAAGACACATACATAAACATAACACAACGAGGGTTAAATTTATTTTACTAGTATCACTTGATGCGCTAGACATCTTAGCAAGCTAACTGAGTTCCACAAAATAGAAACATAACACCGACAAGTAAAATTTAATTCACTCCTCATCAGACCACTTGATGCGCTTGCCATCATTCCAGGTACTCCACGTCCGACGAACTGCTTTGTCCCAAATGGCATCTGACTTGGCTTTCCTATCTTCAGCGTCCTATGGCACAATTAGCGGTGCATCACATGCCTGATTGTTCCCGCTAGAATATGCCTCCTCTCTTTTTGCCGCTTCAGCTGCATCCTCTCTGTCAGCTGCTTCTTCAGCTGCAAGCTCTCTTTCAGTTGCTTCTGCAGCCTCTCTGTCAGCTGCTTCAGATGCAGCCAATTTCTTTGCATATTCAACTTCAAACTCAGCTATTCGGCATTTTCTACAAAGGGCTCCCCTAAGATCGTCTTCCCTCTTGCAAATAGGGCAAAACACGAGGTAACATTGAAAAAAATGGATCTTCTTGTACAGCTGGTAGGTCACGTAAGCATCTATGGCTGCATACTTCAGGTTTATGTCAGACAACGGCCACTCGTCCCAGAAATCTAGCCTATCCATAGGGAAATCTTCCTTCATTGTGTTGTACGACTCATCGAGGATTCTAGTTGCGAGTGATGCCATTCCATCCTTCTTCCTGCCCCCTAGGATCTTGACAAGACGCTGAATATCGATCTAGTTGTGCGCAGGAATTATAATTTCTTCTTGATACAATTTCGAAAAATCAGTTGTTGTGTCGATAGTGCCGAAAACAATTCCCTTTTTTTCAAGGAACTGGCGCAGCGCCGGACATTTCCTGTCAGTCCTAAAAGTATGTAGTTTGTCATCACCAAAATTTGTAACTACAAATATTTTTTCAATGCAAGATCATCATCTCAATATAATTTTGAAAAGTTTAGTAAATGCAAGATCAAGACTCTCAACATTGTATTGTCATAATTTATTCGGTTTTGCTATTTCTCAGTCGATTGAACGAGTTGCACATTTCTTTTAACTACGGTTGCACTTTTCTTAGGTGATTGAGACTAAAGAAAATCTCAGTCGATTGAGACATAGGCAAACCCTAATTTATATGGCCCTAAGTAAAATGCAGTAGTTGCAAGATGAGAAAGTGGATAAAGAACAAGAGGAGAAAACCCTAAAAGCGGTTAGCTACAGAGAGCAAATCTACAAACCGGGAGAGGTGGTAGACGAGGACGTGTTTCCGCATGGCAAGTTGAATGACGGCGACTTCATTCACTTCATATGGGTGCTCCGGGGTGTACTCGAGGTCCAATCCCAAAAACTTGTCCTCGTCTATCCCAAGCCAACCCGCATACATCCTCAGGAAACGCACCACTGTCTCCTCCTTGTTGGTGTAGACAACGTATATCTTCTTGTTGTCATGGGTAGTGAAGCTTGTCTCTAGAGTGTGTAGATCTTCTAGGGCGACAAGGAGAAGACGGGAAGAAGATAATAGATGACAGGAAGAAGAAGACTGGTTTCTGCGAGGCAGGGGAACGGTGGAACCGTCAATGCGCTTTTATGGTAGGGGTTAACGATTGGGACGAAAGTCCAAGGAGAGACGCGTGGCGGTGGCCGTTCCAGCTTCTGAGTAAACAAAAAATAATTATAACGCCGATACATGGGCCCTGTTTTGTCACGTCAATACACTGGGTAGGGGGTGTTGTCCTATCCACTGTGCCAAAGTTGCAAGCCTATGTGACAGCCACCCCGCCTAAGCGACGGGAGCGACCTAACGGCGAACTGATAGGGGGCCCCAACTTGACGCCCGTTAGCCTGATTTTTTGTATTGAAACGTAAAGTTCAATTCGTGCCGAAAAAGACCCTCTGAGTATTTGGCACACCAACTGTAGTCATCCCGGCTGATTTCAGGGAACTTGGGTACCGCGTTGCCTGTACACCCCAACTTTCGGGCCGCAAAGTGATAATCTCGAGCTCGCCACCCCTGTAACTCGCTCTCCATTAATCCAATCTACAAGGAGTAGGTCTTTACCCTCCGGTGGGCCGAACCTGGGTAAACCATGTGCATCCGCCCCATCTCACACCGCAGATGACCGCTAGCTCTTCCTCATGTTACAATCAATCGCTGCCAGTAGCAGCGACTGCCGTGACCATTTCCACGACAGTGGCGCCCACTGTGGGGCATAGCGGGGCTGGCCTGAGTTCTGCGGCAAGACCCTACTTGCCGATCGATCGGCCGCTCGCCACCGGCCGCATGATCGCCATCAGCGGGATCTTACAGATCCTACCCAGCAGCTACATCCCGGCGTCACGCCCGGTCACTCACGGTGCAGTGATGCCGGTCGGCTCCATCAACCGCTTCATCGGCTTCACTGACACGGTCGACCCAGCCGCAACGATGATCGTCGGCGGATCGCCGCCGCACCTCGACCTGCTCTCAGAAGAGTAGGTACACTCCATCAGGAGCCTCGTCACCAAGTACGACTCGGCCGCTAGCAACACGGCCGAGAACAACGCCGCCACCAACGACGAGGCCCTAAACGATGACGCCGACTCCGTGACCCCTGCCTCGGTCGACGGATCTGTCACCGCCGCATCACAAGAGGACTCCATCACACGAGTCTCTAACCCAGAGGATTTCGAGGAGCCCTCCATCCTCGGGATCTTCGACTCCGACTCCGGCTCGGAGTCGCCTAAAGACTTCTGCGCCAGATCCAATCGCTTCAACGCGATCTACATGGTGGGCAGCATGGCCGCCCCGCTAGATTCGTTCTCCACACCGATCCCGCTGACTGCGACAGCCACAGAGGTGGAGGAAGCCCGCCTGCGGCTCGCGGAGGCGCAATGCAACGAACTCGTCGAGCGCGAGAAATACTGCCTCGAGCGGGAAACGGCGTGGGAGCTATCACTCTATCACCAGCGCCGCATCAGGACCCTCCTGAACTCCAACATGCAGGGCCGCGTCCTGAACTTCAATGACGAAAGTGACCCCGCACGCGCGGCCGAGCACGAATACTGTGAGAACGTGCCGCTAGGCGGAAGCAACCCCGCGAGACCACCACCCAGCGTACCGGCGACCGGAGCCCCTCCACCACCCATTGGCCGCGCGCCCCCGCCGGACCAATCGCGGATCATCATCTCGCCTCAAGCCCGCGACGCCAATAGACTACCACTCTACTCTACCCCGATGGACAATGTGTCGCGGCCGACGCCGCGGTCGCCAACCTCGACATCCAAGGCGACAGCGCGCTACAGATCCAGTATGCCAAGGCCCTACTTGCCAGGGTCGTCGAGCAACAAGCTACGAGAGTCGACCCGCGAGGGCAAATGTATTCCCGTTCCTCAGCAAGCAGAGCGGCGTCAAGCGGTCACCCCACCGTTGCCAACGCATTGACCTACCCTCCACCATAGCCCCTGGCGAACCAGCCACGGGCCGCCAACCCCGCGTTGTCCACCAACGAGCCGCGACCAGCGAATAACACGGTCGCTGCCAATAGGCAGCCCATTGATGCCCGAACGAACATCATCAACAACTAGGCGTGGCGGGCGCGCCAACCCAATGACTTGAGGCAGACCCTCACGAACCGCGGTGACCCGAACTAAGAGGCTCGCTCAGTCGAGTCGGACCGCAATGCTTCGGGCCCATGATCCGTGGGAATAAATACCCCGCCAACTTCAAGGCTCCCAAGGAGATCGAAAAGTACGACCCGACGTATGATCCAACTGTCTGGCTGGACACATACCTCATGGCAATGGGAATCGCAGGCCACACCGACCTGCTCGCAGCTCGCTACCTCCCCCTGGTGATGGAGGGTGCGACTCGGCAATGGATCAACACCCTCCCCGCCGACAGCATCGATTCCTAGGAAGAAATGCGGGACGCCTTCATCAGGCACTTCGAGGGCTCCTACACTCGTGCCACCACCATAGAAGACTAGGAGCGATGCATCCAGGGACAACGCGAGTCGACTCGCCGCTGGATCCAAAGATGGCAAGAACTGTGGATCAACGCCTCCGGCATCCACCCAGATACGGTGATACATTGCTTCAAGAACGCGTGCCGGTATGAACCCCTGGTCGCTAAGATCAAGAGGGTCTACCAGACGCTCGACAACATCCCCGACCTCCTTGAGATCGGCAAGCGCTACACGGAGGAGGACCCCAACCAAGACTCCGACGACGAGTCGGGAGGAAGACGCCGGACCAGCATCCACGATAGCGGGCGCCTACGCGACATGTGCTACAGCAACACCCGCATCACCGGCAAGCGCCGCACGGATGGGCGAGTCGACTTCGTCGCCAACGCCAGCTACGGCCAACGCGACCCCAAGAGCTACCATTGCGACAGAGGAAACTACCGCTCCAAAAATACAGCGAGGCCGAAATTCGACCTCGCTGCCCTGCTCAATCAGCCCTACATCTACCATAGCAGGGAGGGAAAACCCGCCACCCACACCACCGCGGATTACCACTCTCTCAAAGAGATTGAAAAGGTGAGGCGATCAAGGGAGGACCCCAATAACAACCCACCCCAGGACAATGGGAACACCGGCGGCTTCGGCACCGCCATCGACTCGCTACACACCTTCACCGGACTCGGCACCAAGCGCGAGAAGAAGGTGCTCGCCCGCGCGGTTGCCATCAACATGGTGAACCAAGTCGACATCCCTCGCTTCCTCAACTGGTCCGAGCAGAGCATCACCTGGAGTCGCCAGGACCACGCGCCAAGAATCGAATACCTAGGGCGAGTCGCCCTGGTAGTCAGGCCCAAGGTGGCCGACTATTGGCTACCCAATGCACTAATGGACGGTGGGAGCTCCATCAACATCATGTACCTAGACACATTCAAGAGGCTCCAGCTCCCAGAAGCAGCCATCGAGCCGACCCTAATGACCTTCCACGGTATCGTCCCCGGTCAGAAGGCGTACCTGATCAGAAAAGTGACGCTGCCAGTCATCTTCGACACTCCGGCAAACTACCACACGGAGAGGATCGTATTCGAGCTGGTGAAACTTCCACAGCCCCTACCACTATGTCCTGGGCCGCCAGGCATTCGCAAAATTCATGGCGACCCCACACTATGCCTACAACATGATGAAGCTCCCAGGGCCAAGCGGCATCATCACCGTCCACGGCGACCCCGACATGGCCGTGGAATGCGAGGACAAAGGAACCGAGCTCGCCGACGCCGTCATCGCTGCAGAGACTGACCACGCGAAGGAGCTTGCGAAATACGCGGGAAACATCAACAAGGACGACCCCACCATCCTGAAGAAACCAACTGCCGCGAACTCCACGTTCGAGGCGAACACGCACACTCGCACCGTCGAGCTCGTCCCGGGCGACTCCAGCCAGACGGTCACCATCAGGGCGCACATGAGCCCCGCATAGGAAAGCGCGCTCATCGGGTTCCTCCGTGAGAACCGCGACATCTTCGCATGGAAGCCATCTGACATGCCAGGTGTCCCGAGGGAACTCGCTGAGCACAAACTCAACACCGACCCCAAAGTGCGACCAGTAAAGCAGTCGCTACGGCCCTTCAATGAAGAGCGCCGTCGAGCAATCGCCGAAGAAGTACAGCGCCTGCTAGCTGCAGGCTTCATTCGGCCAATCAAATACTCCCAGTGGCTGGCAAACCCAGTCCTGGTTCTGAAAAAGAACAACACATGGAGAATGTGTATCGACTACACCAACCTCAATAGCACCTGCCCGAAGGAGGAGTTCGTCCTACCGCGCATCGATCAGATCATCGGCTCGACCGCGGGATCGGAGTCGTTGTGCTTCCTTGATGCTTACTCTGGTTACAACCAGATCAATATGGCGGTCGAGGACAAGGAGAAGACGGCGTTCATCACGCCATTCGGCGCCTTCTGCTACATGGCCATGACGTTCGGCCTCAAGAACGCTGACGCCACATACCAGAGATGCATGCATGAGTGCCTAGCGAGCCAAAGTGGCCGCAACATTCACGCCTACATCAACGACGTGGTGGTAAAATCCACTGGCCAGGACAACCTGCTCACCGACCTGGCCGAAACCTTCGCAAACCTGCGGAGGTACAACATCAAGCTGAACCCTAGAAAATTCACCTTTGGCATCCCCACCGGACAGCTCCTGGGATATGTAGTCTCCAAGCGAGGCATCGAAGCCAACCCCACCAAGATCGACACCATCGCGCGACTCGGGAAACCCAAGTGCCTGCGCGACATCCAGAAGTTGGCAGGGCGAGTCACGGCCCTCAGTCGCTTCATCCCCCGACTAGGCGAGAAGGCAATGCCCCTCTACCGCCTGATGCGCAAGAACCCCACGTTCCAATGGGACGCGGAGGCCGATGATGCACTCAAAGCGCTCAAATAAGTGCTACTCGCGGCTCCACTCCTCGCCGCTCCACTCGACAAAGAGCCAATGCTCGTCTACGTCGCGGCCTCCACTCGAGTCGTCAGCGCCGTGATGGTCGTCAAACGACCAACAGAGGGCAAGGAGCGCCTCACACATCACCCTATCTACTACATCAGTGAAGTCCTGACGGATTCACGACAGCGCTACCCACAATACTAGAAACTGGTGTATGTGGTATTCCGAGCTTAGCAGTGACTCCTGCACTATTTCTAGGAGCACGTGATCACGGTGGTCTCCTCTGCACCTCTGCAGGACATAATACGCAATCACAAGGCGACCGGGCGAGTCGCCAAGTGGGCCGTCAAAATCGGCATCCACAACATCAAATACGAGCCCCGCAAAGCGATCAAGTCACAAGCCCTAGCTGATTTCCTCGCAGATTGGGAAGAAGCACAGCAGCCGGAGAAGCTCTCGTACCTCCACTACTAGTTGCTCCACTTTGACGGCTCCAAGAACGCCGACGGCACAGGGGCCAGAGTCATACTAACCTCTCCCAAAGGAGATAAGCTCTGCTACGTGCTCAACCTCAATTTCAAGCCCTGCAACAACAACATGGCAGAATACGAGGCCCTCCTTCACGGCATGAGAACCGCTAAGGAGATGAACGTCAACCGCTTATGATGCTATGACGACTCCGACCTAGTCGCCGGCCAGGTCGCCGGGACATGCGACGCCGTCTCTCCAACAATGATCGCGTATCGCCAAGCGGTAGACCAGCTGGGAGGACAGTTTGACGGCTATTCCGTCGAGTGGATCGACAGACGCAAAAACGAGGAGGCAGACACCCTTTCCCGCATCGGATCGACCCGACAAGCGCCACCACCAGGCGTCTTCCTCGACATCATCCACAAACCGTCAGTCAACCCACCAAAGGAGATCGACGTCGGGATACCACTACAACCAGAACCGGCCCTAGTCGCCATTGTTGTGGAGCCTAGCGACTGGACAACACCATACGTTGCCTTCCTGGAGCAGAAAATCTTACCAAGCAACGAGACGGAGGCACGAATGATCGTGCGCCGCTGCAACTCCTTCGTCATCATCAACGGTGAGCTCCACAGACGCAGCGTGACTGGCGTGTTCCAGCGCTGCGTACAGCCAGAAGAAGGCCACAAGATCCTCCAGGACATTCACGCTGGCGACTGCGGCCATCATGCCGGCGCCAAGTCGCTAGTCGCCAAGGCCATGTGGCACGGTTTCTACTGGCTCACCGCACACGCCGACGCCACCAACATCGTCTAGCGATGCGTCGGGTGCCAGAAGTACGCCCACCAGACGCACCTCCCTGGTTCGACACTTAAGACCATCCCCATTACATGGGGAATGTTCGTTTGCGGTACCAAACTTGGTGGGTGAGCGCACCGCGGTACCCAAGTTTCCATCAATCGCGCGGAGGGGCCATAGTAGATTCGCCAATTGTCCAGAAGGGCCAAATGGGGGTGAATACAAATCTAACAGCCAAACGGTCGCTTGAACCAGACGAAAAACGATTGAACTCAAATACCGCCGTTAGGTCAACTCTTCTTGGCCCGCCATGTCAGTATTCCCCGTTATCTTTTGCGGTCATGGACTAGCTTACCCCTGCGTGGACCAGATCCCTGAGTGGACGAGATCTATTTCTTTGCTCTGCTCTAGTCTTCTCCCCTGCTCCCCTCCCCATAACATTTGCTCATCTCTGGAATCTCGTCTCAGATCGGAGCTCGCACTTGCTCTAATTTGCGTCTCCACCATGTCCGGTCAACCTCCCACGCCTCTATTCGAAGATCGCAGCCATCGCCGTTGCATCGTCCGTCGTATCGGAGCTTCGCATCCCCGGACTAATATCTCGCCTCTAGCAAGTCCTTCTCGCACGGAGGAGCGCGTCCCGTCGGGCGATCTAGGCCGGCGACCGGCCTCCGGAAGTTGCATGCTGCTGCGCACCCCAGGCATGGTAGCCCTAGCACAGCAATTCGACGACCACGCTCTCATGGCCACCGTGCTGGGCGTCCGTCCCGCCGTGTTACCGACAGAGTTGCTGTCGGCTTTCAGGTCTCCTTTTGGGATCAAACGAAATGAGGTCAACATTGAGGTATGCGCGGCGCCATTCGATTTTTTCGTCTGGTTCGAGCATAGCTCAGACACCGAGCGCGTTCTGCATTCTTCCCATTCTTTCGAGTGCTGCAGGGAGAAAATGAGCTTCATGCGTTGGAATCGCGCCTATGGGTGGGACGATCGCTTGGGGCAGCTTCGTTTCTTCTCCAAAATCGGCTTTGACGGCCTCCCATTGGATGCTTGGGAGCCGGAGGCCCTCAAGCAGGTCGTCAGTAGCCTTAGCGGCGAGCTAGTGGAAATCGTGCCACCGAGCGACAGATGTGTCATCGAGGTAAAGGCATGGCTGAAAGATCTTGACGTTGTTCCTAAGATGTACGAGGTGCAGATTCCATGCAGGACAGGGTGACAGCTTTGCTAGAAGCACCCGGTCATCATCCACCTGGAGGAGGTTCTGGACTCGGTACATGGCATTCAGGGCCTCGAAGAGGCTGCCAGAAAGCGCCCTCGTCGCCTGCAGTGTTGGCCTGGAAGGATCGATGGCACATGACCGCCACCATTTCGCGACGGGGCACATAGTTTCGGTGGGGGGACCAGGCTCGGACGAGCGGGTGGTTCTTATTTCCCTCGAGTGAAGACGGAGCTCTAGTGAATTGACATGGTATGTGTGGATAATGAATTTGTAGTATGGAGAGCGTAGCAGGAAGTTAGCATCGACTAAGAAAGTGTAATAGTTTGAATCGATGTAGTACGTGTGTGTAATAGTTTGAAGTAGTATGTGTGTGTAATAGTTTGAATTGATGTAGTATGTGTGGGTAATGAATTTGATGTAGTGTGTGTGTGTAATAGTTTGAATCGATGTAGTTGAACACCGTGCTTTATAATTTCTGTGGATAACCAAGGACAACCTCATGAAAAGAGGGTGGTCTGGAAATGAGCAATGTCAATTCTGTGGATGCCAGGAAAATGTAGTCCATCTCCTCTTCAAGTACTCCCTCCATTTCAAAATATAAGATATTTTAGCTTTGTGAATGGAGCGTATCTAGACATCTTTTAGTGATGGTGCTTTCTAAACCTAGATGAACCTACATACTAAAAGGGGACTAGATACACTTCATTCACAAAGCTACAACATCTTATATTTTGAAACGGAGGGAGTACAAGGTAGCTACATTTGTAACACATTGAATTGCAGGACCATTTTGCAGGCAACACAAGACAAAGGAAAAAATGGTTTACAGCACAGACAATAGACGCAAAATCTTTAGTCTAGGATAAAAAGATGCCAGTTAACTGGATTGAACCACGACTAGTAATTGAAGGAAATAGGTACTTGATAGTATTTTCTTACAATAGTAGTACTTCCATACAAAAGGGTCTTATACCTGCACAAAAGTGGGCTAAACTTCCTACTAGTTTATAGAACAATTCGTCAGCATTTGATCTACAAAAGCCATTCTTCAGTCTGAACTTAACTATTCTGCACTGAGGAAACTACAGATCTCCACCAGAAAAGTTGGCTGGCCAATTGCCTTGAGAGGACATAAGTTCTTTGATCATTTAACCCAAACTGATCTATTGCCTTCCCGCCAAACTACAAGAAATCTGCATCGTTCATGCACGAGTGATTTGCGTGCGCCAGTCCCGGTTCAGTTGGACCATCCGCGCTGCTGCAACGATTTCTTCGAAACTGAAATTCGACATCTCCTTCTCGGGATCGTAGGTCCGTGTGAACTCGAACCTGAATTCCGGGGCTGAGCTGATGCCCGCCGCCGGCTCCGGCTGTCGAACAATCCAGCATGCTGAGTGTAGACGCTTGGTCGCCGCCATGGTTCGGCCTTCGACGGTGCGTAGGATGGAGCGTCTTTGCCGCAGACGACGTGCTCCCAGACCTTGGCACTGCCCTGTTCAAGGGTGTGTACCCTCGGCGGCGGCATGCTCTCATGAACGATTTTATATGTACCTTGTTCCCACTGCCTAGAGCATGCCGTAATGCCGCCGCGCGATTTCTCCACATCACTCTCTTGGCCCTGCTAGCCACATCTGGCGCCGACGACGGCGTAGTCGCTGCCGCGGCCGATTCGGCACATTCAGGGAAATCATCCGCCTCGCAGGGCAATGGGAGACCGGCCTTGAAGTAGAGCTTCATGGCCTGCCTTAGAGGGGCTAAATACCCCAGTTTCGGCGGCTGTCACGGCGGCGGCGGCGGCTTAGGCGGGGCCATGTTACCCTAGTTGGTGCGGCGCGGAGGAGCTACACAAGGTGAACTGTGGTTAGTCGGAGAAGGGGAGTGAAAGACTGACAGTAGGTTTGGACTAGGGGCACGCGTGAAAATAACCATTTCCCATTTCCTTAGAGGGTAATAATTCGACACTCGTTGCATTAACAGCTCAATCTTTATTTCCCTTCTCAGCATAAGAGTGTGAACATATTAAAAAGATCGGTCGTGGCTATCCACCTCATCGGGCAATGTACCAGGACAGGTAGGAGACGGGACCGGGTTTCATTTTAGAAATGTTGACGACTGTGCCCTTATTTTTATACGATATTATTTATATGACACCATGTACCGTCGAGTGTAACAACATCATCAGAAATAGAGGATAACGACATGTCATGTTTTATTTTTTAAAGGGCATCAGAAACAGGGGATGCCGACATGGCATGTTTTCTGACTAGCGGGCTCGCCCCTCCACCTTCGACGGCGCGCATCCCAGGTTCGAGGGGTGGTGCCGCCCACCAACACATTATTGTGCAATTTTCCATGTGGGACCTGAATTCCGGTGCTGAGCTGATGCACGTGTCGAACACAGAGAATTCTGAAAGAAGCTACTAAAAATAAATACTTTGAATTCTGGAAGTACTAAATTTAAATACATTACAATTTTGTCTGAAAGGTAATACGCATACTGCTCATCGAAATAATATAAATACAGTACAAATTTCTACTTCAAAAAATAGACCTGAAAATGCTAGCAAATAACCTAGGATGAATATATGATTCATTATCCCCTATATATTTCGTCATCGGCGGCTCTCGCATGCTGCAACACATGTTCAGAGAACTCTCTCCGTCTGAAGTGTGCTGCCAGTATCTCGTCCAGAGGGTAAGGCCTCGGTGTATGTTCCAGACTTAAGCTATACATTACAATTGTTGGTTCCTCTTCCCAGGCTTGAACCTCATGATCGTACAGTCTAATGTAATTCCTATAGTATATCCAACCGGGTTTGACTGTGGGGTGTAACCTGGTGTCAATGGAGATAGACCGCTTGTAACCAACGAAGAGGGCACGACTTTCAATGTCGCCGACGACCTCGAGAGAGCGGTTCTCCGTGTCCACCCGGTACAACACCGGTTGCCCTTTGGCGAAATCCCCGTTCAACACAAGAAGCAGATCACCATCTGACTCCACAAGGTAAAAATTGTAGGTTCCGCGTACCTGTTCAAAGACTGGGGCCCAAATTATTTTGGCCATCTTGACAGTGCTCGCGCGCTACTCTAACTGGATGTTGGTCGACAAGATGTCTCCATTCTCAAGTAATGCATATACTTCCCCTCGGAATGCCGGCATGCAGACCAGAAGCGTATCAGGAGGTGGCGAATACAATCCTTCTCCAAATGATCCATTGATTTGCCCCGTTGGGGTGCTCTCATCGGCCCATGCAATATGATCTGGATAATCAGTGCAAACGAACACCATCGCCGGGGACTTCGTCATGACGACAGATTGCAGAAGGTTAGATGGTATGTGTGCTTGAAACTCAGTGTTAGACTTATGAGTGATTAGGTCCAGAAGCCAAATCTAGTACGGCTCCACCCTCTGAGAAAGCACGATGACGCCACGAGAAACACCGACGAAGTAGAATCTTTTGGAAGAAGAGGGAATCAGTTAGCACTAAGATGTTTACAATGGAAAATACCAATAAATATCGGATGTGAATGTGAACCTGCGATGGACGTCCATTAGATTTGTCCTGAAGCAACGACCAGTGGCGAGGTTGAGGAAGGTGAAGTCGCCAACGTCTGGAAGTGTGTTATCTATCATGATCCAGTTGTTGAGATGGAATCCGGGCACCTTTAAAGTGCGGCGCCAATCGGTGCAGACTTCCCGACAAGCAGCATAGGGGTCGATGTACTCCTCTTTCTCCACCAAATAGTCAGCGATCTTGCGAAGTGGGTCGGCCGGGAGATCGACCCAGTTCCTCTTCATCCGGCTACTGGCCATGGCTTACGTGCGGGAATGTTTTGATCGAGGAAGAAAGAAGAACTACCACTGCGAGGAGAAGAAGAAGAGGATAACAGACGAGGGAGACGAAGCGGAACTGCCACTGCGAGGAGACGATGAGACGGGGAGAAGAAGCGGAACTGCCAATTCAAGTTTGGATCAACGGGCTTTTTTTCGGAACTAGCGCGCGAACCAGCCATGCACTGGATACAAGTTTTGATCAAACAGACTGACATGCGGGACCTGCTAAAAATTCCGTCAAGTGCTCACCGTGCATAGTGCGTTGACAGGTGGCATGTTTTCTGATAGGCGGGCCCGCCTCCTCCACCTACGACGGCGCGTGTCCCAGGTTCGAGGGCTGGTGCCGCCCACCAACACATTATTGTGCAATTTTCCATGCTTTGTCGCAACCAGCTCCGCTCCGCTCCTCTCCTCTGCTCTTGCCGCCGCCACTCCACTCAGTCGTGCACCGCTCTCGTCGTCCCCTTGGGTCGTCGTCCTCCCGCCCTCCCCTCCTTGCCATCCCCTCACATCCCCTCCCCACCCCTCCCTGTCCTGTCTCCTTGCCACCGCCCAGGCGCGTCTAGAAACAAAAACCAAGAGTCGGCCATTAGGTTAGGGGCCCAATGACGCTGGTGATCCGGATCTCGCTCGGAGATGGATCCTGCGAGGCTTGAGAGCACGGATATAGGTCCTTCGCGGATGGAGAGCACGGAATCTCCTTCAAGTCTGGAGAGCACAGAGGACAACGAAACGGGGGGAGAGGTAGCGGGTTGCAGAGCTTTGGAGGTATGGAGCCCGGAGAAGGTGCCGTGCGTCCACATTGAAAGGTAAGAACTGTGATTCCTTATATGCATACCCCAATTAGCGTTTCTAGTTCCGTGGTGATGGCAAGGATATGTGTTGGTAACCGTAGGACGTCTGTACAGCTTGTCCTTGAGCATGATGCTTTGTCAAGCGAGCATGAAGCCACTGAAACGTGTGGCAGTGCGGATGATGATGAGAAAGCATATCCAGACGTGGCTGCTGATCCTGATAGGATGGAGAGTAGGGAATATCTGGTTGATTCGAACTTTGAGCCTGACTATGGGACTGATGAGGAAGATGAATGTGAAGATGTGGAAATGGGATGTAGATACGACGACGAAGACGTGGACAGGCCAGTCCTATAATTGATGAGGGGACTGTCTTTGATAATGTGGAGGACTACAGATATGCAGTTGCAACCTATGCAATCAGAGTTGGGTTCGAATTTATCATTGAAAAGAGGGACCAAGGGAGATTTAGGGTGCATTGTAGGGAAAGTAATGTGTGTAAATGGAGATTACATGCATCTCCAATGTAGGGTGGACGCCCATTTCAGGTTGCAATAGCTACATTTAGTTTCAGTCTTTCTCATATTTATTCTGCTGATAACTAGCTCTGAATTATTTGGATTCTTATCGAATGCAGATCAAAGTAAACATGAAGAAACACAACTTCCCTAATACTTCTTTAAGTTATAAAATTAGACCGACGACTACCAAGTGGATTGCTGCTATTGTACTTGACTGGGTGAGGCAGGATCATAACATTGGACCAGCTGAACTCGGAGCAAAGATTAGCAAAAAGTTTAATGTTCTGATTCCTTATCACAGAGTCTTTGATGGGAAGGAGATGGCTCTAGACTTCATTCAAGGCAGGTGGAATGACATTTTTCATATGTTGTATAGTTTCAAAGCTCAGGTAGAGAAAACATCACCTGGTAGTGTTGTTGACATCGATTACGAGGTTGTGAAAGGGAGAGAAAAGGTCTCGAGGGGGGTCAGGTATAAGCAGGCAGATAAGATATGCTTCAGGAGATGTTTTGTCTGCCTGAAGGCATGCTGGAAGGGGTTCCTAGACGGCTGCAGGCCATACTTGGAAATAGGCGCAACTTATTTAATAGGGAAGGGGTTCCTAGGTGCAATTTATCATGCTGGAAGGGGTTCCTAGACATGTTGCTTCTGCTTGTGCTTTGGACGCGCATAATTGGCTTCTACCCGTAGCTTATGCTGTTCTGGAGGGTGAATCAAATGAAAGCTGGACATGGTTCATGTAGAGACTACGGGAAGTCATTTGTCACCCTGAAGGCTTGGTGATACACACTGGTGCATCCGAGGGTCTTGAGAATGTTGTTGATGTTGTGTTTCCTAGGGTTGAGCATAGGGAATGCATGCGGCAGCTCGGTACTAACTTCACGAAGAAGTTCGAAGGAAAGATCTTTGAAGACGACTTGTGGCGATCAGCATACACATACATCCCAAGCACACATGCTACTTACTTGCAAAACATGTATGTAGTGCCAAAGGTGAAAAAATACCTTGAGGAACATCACACCAAGCTATGGGCCAGAAGCAAGTTTGGTGAGTTAAGCAAGGTGGATTTTGTATGCAATAATTTGGCAGAGAGTTTCAATGATAAGATTTTGGGAATGAATACACTTGGAATTGTTATTTTTTTGGATGCAATAAGACAATGCATAATGGTGAAGATAGATTTAAGGCAAAGAATTTGTGTAAGAAATTTTTTAGGCCATAAAATAGTTCCAAAGGTGGTTATGTTACTGAATGCAAGAACCAGGGCAATGAGAACGATAAAGATGAGGGTGGTCAGAAGTTCCAGAACATTGGCTGAGGTTTATGCAGAATACAAGCGTGGAAGTGAATGGATGTACACTGTAGACATTGGAAACAAGACTTGTTCATGCAGGCAGTGGTAGATTACTGGTCTGCCATGTCACCATGCAAATTACTTCATCTTAAAGCTTAGAGGTAACAGAGCTGAAATAGAGAACTATGTCGACAACTATTTCTCCGTGGACAAGTTTGCTGCAACTTATGCAGAAAACGTACCACCTATGGCCGATGAAAATGATTGGGAGATTGTCGATCCAGGGTTCAAACTTCAACCACCAGTTCTTAGGAGGCCACCTGGGAGGCCTAGAAAGCTAAGGATCGTAGCCTCCACCGATAAAGGTCCAAGGCTTGGTGCTAGGAAAAGGAAATGCGGACGTTGTGGCAGATTCGGCCATATCAAGAGGTTGTGCGAAAACCCAGTTACACATGCTATTGTCCCTGTTCACACCCCGGTGGCAGAAAATGAGGATTCTTAGCCAGAACTAGCGGAAGAGCAGCGCGAAGACGGTGATGAGCACTAGGAGGAAAACGTACGTAAGCAGCCAATTTATGAAGAAGTGGAGGTGCCGGCAAGAAAAGGGTGTGAAAAGAAACAAAAGGGTAAGCGGAACGGGGAGGAAAGGGCAAATAATGGAGGTGTATTAGAATATCAAGAAGTTGCAGGGGTGATTGAGGATGTTATTGAGGATCTTTCGGCTAACTATAGGAGAAATAATAAATCCCTGCCAATTTCATCTTTGTACGATTCTCCGGATGAAAGGTAAGCTTAAAAATTGTTCTATTTCCATTTTATCATTTTTTTATCCTCATCAACTGATGCTTAATGCAGCGTGGGCTAGCAGACTAATAAGAGGAGCAGAAAGATGCGGGCACAGTAACGTCATATGTTGAATTATATCATTGAAACTAAACTAGCCGTGTCGTTTTATTTATATTTGGCGCGTGCAACGTGTCTGTGATGGGATCATGTGAACTAGATTACATTTTTTTTTAAATATTATTACATTAATTTTTTACCTGCGTTTGGATGCGGCTACTAGTTCCCATCTCCCTTGCATTCCCATCTCCTTTGGCGCACTCCAGAATTATGGCTGTGCCATCAAGTAGCAGAGTCAGCGTATTGTCCCATTAGGTGTGAATGTAATGACTTTGTTTGTTCAGAATTTGACGACTTTTGATTAGTTTGAAAGACAAAGAAACCTAAAACATGTATCTAGACATGTTTTGGGTATAGACACATTTATTAAATATCTAAAAAAAACTAGGTCAGTTATATCTGGACAGGAGTAGTACACTATTACAACACGCTCGATCCCTTCTCCTCAGGCGCACTCCAAATTATGGCTGTGCTATCAAGTGCTGGGAGCAGAGTCAGCATATTGTCCCATCAGATATGCCAGGGAACGCGCGAACTTTATTTTCAGGATCGGACGAGTTTCGATCAACTAGTTTCAAAGACAAAGACAACTAAAACATGGCCAACATATATAGATTATGACGATAATCGACCATGACTCAGGTGACCCAGATCCAAAGAGCGCATTAAGATACCGTACATAGATTTAATTTATGCTTAAGTGGCCCTAATCGACTATGACGCTCCCGCAGTCTCCATCATTGACGGTGTTGTCCGCGTCGCCGCCAGCCTCCTCCGCGTCAGAATCGATGCCGACGTTCCCGGCAGCGTTCCTCCTCCTCATGGATTCTTCACGGCGCGCTGCATCAATAACGGTGGAGGTCGTACGCCCAGGCACTGCCCAGAAGTGCTACCTCCCTTTGGGGTTGCGTAGATCCGGGTGGATCTCCCGCCGATGGGTTCCGCACAGCTCAATCAACACAGCCCGCTCCTTCTTGAACATCTTTCGCCAGTACGCGCTCGTACGCGAGTACCGCACCATTGCCCTCTTCCGCTCTGACAGCTGGCGGCAGCACTCCTTGATCTGCCTCGCCAACGCGTTGTCATGCAAGAGTGGCGCGACAGGAACCTCGGCGTAGCTGAGCTCGAAGCCAGCCGGAAGCCTCACTAACGGCGGTGCGAGTATGTCGTAGTGGGCGAACCTTTGAGCCTCGTGCAAGCTGAGTTTGGGCCTCTCCCTCTCCATGGCGATGAAGGAACACGATCTGATTTTCGGCCCCGAGGTTAAGGGGATAAGGGCAAGGACGTAGGCCTAGCGTAGTTGCCACGGCCAATCAGTTCGCAGAACAGACTTCTCGCGGATCGCCCTCGTGAAGGACATCACTATCGTCCACGCACCCCGATCCAACGGCGCCTAACAATCGGGGATCGGGTCTTCTAGAAGCCTAGAGCGATTGCTGGTTAGTTCTGCGTCCCGATTGTTTGTGGCCAATGGCGGTAGTTGAAAATAATACACATTTCAATGACACTGGTGGATCCATGTCTGGTCTCTAAAGAGAACACACACCCAATGAATCTGGTTGTTGTTAGTAAAAAGAACACACATGTAATGACACTGGTGGATCCATATGTTGTATGTGAAAAGAACACGCATGCAATGACTCCAGTTGTTGTTAGTGAAAAGAACACACATGCAATGACACTGGTGGATCCATGTGTGATCTCTAAAGAGAACACACATTTCAATGACATTGGTGGATCCATATGTGGTATGTGAAAAGAACACACATGCAAAATAACTCTGGTTGTTGTTACTAAAAAGAACACACATGCAATGACTCTGGTGGATCCATGTGAAAAGAACACACATGCAATGACACTGGTGGATCCATAGGTGGTATGTGAAAAGAACACACATTTCAATGACTCTGGTTGTTGTTACTAGAAAGAACACACATGCAATGACACTGGTGGATCCTTGGGTGGATTGTGAAAAGAACACACATGCAATGACACTGGTGGATCCATAGGTGGTATGTGAAAAGAACACACATGCAAAATGACTCTGGTTGTTGTTACTAAAAAGAACATAGATGCAATGACACTAGTGGATCCATGTGTGGTCTCTGTAGAGAACACACATTTCAATGACACTGGTGGATCCATATGTGGTATGTGAAAACAACACACATGCAATGACTCTGGTTGTTGTTAGTGAAAAGAACACACATGCAATGACACTGGTGGATCCATAGGTGGTATGTGAGAAGAACACACATGCAAAATGACTCTGGTTGTTGTTACTAAAAAGAACACACATGCAATGACATTGGTGGATCCATAGGTGGTTATGAAATGAACACACATGCAATGACACTGGTGGATCCATCGATGGTATGTGAGAAGAACACACATTTCAACGACTCTGGTTGTTCTTACTAAAAAGAACACACATGCAATGACACTGGTGGATCCATAGGTGGTATGTGAGAAGAACAGCCATGAAATGACTCTGGTTGTTTTTAGTAAAAATAACACACATGCAATGACTCTAGTTGTTGTTAGTGAAAAGAGCACACATGCAATGACTCCAGTTGTTGTTAGTGAAAAGAACATACATGCAATGACACCGGTGGATCCATGTGTGGTCTCTGTAGAGAACACACATTTCAATGACACTGGTGGATCCATATGTGCTATGTGAAAACAACACACATGCAATGCCTCTGGTTGTTGTTACTAAAAAGAACACACATGCAATGACACTGGTGGATCCATGGGTGGATTATGAAATGAACACACATGCAATGACACTGGTGGATCCATAGGTGGTATGTGAGAAGAACACACATTTCAATGACTCTGTTTGTTGTTACTAAAAAGAACACACATGCAATGACACCGGTGGATCCATGGGTGGATTGTGAAAAGAGCACACATGCAATGACATTGGTGGATCCACATGTGGTATGTGAAAAGAACACACATGCAATGACTCTGGTTGTTGTTAGTGAAAAGAACACACATGCAATGACACTGGTGGATCCATAGGTGGTATGTGAAGAGACCACACATTTCAATGACTCTGGTTGTTGTTAGTAAAAAGAACACACATGCAATGACACTGGTGGATCCATGTGTGGTCTCTGTAGAGAACACACATTTCAATGACATTGGTAAATCCATATGTGGTATGTGAAAAGAACACACATGCAATGACTCTGGTTTTTGTTAGTGAAAAGAACACACATGCAATGACACTGGTGGATCCATCGGTGGTATGTGAAAAGAACACACATGCAAAATGACTCTGGTTGTTGTTACTAAAAAGAACACACATGCAATGACACTGGTGGATCCATGGGTGGATTGTGAAAAGAGCACACATGCAATGACACTGGTGGATCCATATGTGGTATGTTAAAAGAACACACATGCAATGACTCTGGTTGTTAGTGAAAAGAACACACATGCAATGACACTGGTGGATCCATGTGTGATCTCTAAAGAGAACACACATTTCAATGACACTGGTGGATCCATAGGTGGTATGTGAAAAGAACACACATGCAAAATGACTCTGGTTGTTGTTACTAAAAAGAACACACATGCAATGACTCTGGTGGATCCATGTGAAAAGAACACACATGCAATGACACTGGTGGATCCATAGGTGGTATGTGAAAAGAACACACATTTCAATGACTCTGGTTGTTGTTACTAAAAAGAACACACATGCAATGACACTGGTGGATCCTTGTGTGGTCTTTGTAGAGAACACACATTTCAATGACACTGGTGGATCCATATGTGGTATGTGAAAAGAACACACATGCAATGACTCTGGTTGTTGTTAGTGAAAACAACACACACGCGATGACACTGGTGGATCCATAGGTGGTATGTGAGAAGAACACACATGCAAAATGACTCTGGTTGTTGTTACTAAAAAGAACACACATGCAATGACACTGGTGGATCCATAGGTGGATTATGAAATGAACACACATGCAATGACACTGGTGGATCCATCGGTGGTATGTGAAAAGAACACACATGCAAAATGACTCTAGTTGTTGTTACTAAAAAGAACACACATGCAATGACACTGGTGGATCCATGGGTGGATTGTGAAAAGAGCACACATGCAATGACACTGGTGGATCCATATGTGGTATGTGAAAAGAACACACATGCAATGACTCTGGTTGTTAGTGAAAAGAACACACATGAAGTGACACTGGTGGATCCATGTGTGATCTCTAAAGAGAACACAAATTTCAATGACACTGGTGGATCCATAGGTGGTATGTGAAAAGAACACACATGCAAAATGACTCTGGTTGTTGTTACTAAAAAGAACACACATGCAATGACTCTGGTGGATCCATGTGAAAAGAACACACATGCAATGACACTGGTGGATCCATAGGTGGTATGTGAAAAGAAGACACATTTCAATGACTCTAGTTGTTGTTACTAAAAAGAACACACATGCAATGACACTAGTGGATCCATGGGTGGATGGTAAAAATAACACACATGCAATGACACTGATGGATCCATAGGTGGTATGTGAAAAGAACACACATGCAAAATGACTCTGGTTGTTGTTAGTAAAAAGAACACACAAGCAATGACACTGGTGGATCCATGTGTGGTCTCTGTAGAGAACACACATTTCAATGACACTGGTGGATCCATATTTGGTATGTGAAAAGAACACACATGCAATGACTCTGGTTGTTGTTAGTGAAAAGAACACACATGCAATGACACTGGTGGATCCATAGGTGGTATGTGAAAATCTCAATAGCTCGCACAACATTATATCGCAATATCTCAACAAACATAATCACAGAAGCACGCTCTAAATGCAACAGCAGTCAATATTACAAATACAGGCAGGGGAACCCCGCGGTCCATATGACAAGCCCAGGGTAGCAGCTCTCATCATATCTCATCAACGTCGACCACCTCATTCTGTTCAACCACTACAAGGGCATCTACATCCACTATAACCTGTTCAACAACATCAAAAATGGTACCAAGGAAGAACACCTTCCTAGTTCGCTTCTTTTGCCGCATAATCTGCATAAGATCTTCAGTATCCAAAACATCTATGAGTTGCTGCTTCTTATGATGCCACCACTAGATTTTTGCCATCTGCTTAGGGCCAATACTTATTTCCTTACCGATCATCTCTCTCATTTCATCAAGAGTTATGTTTTTGGAATTGACAGTGATCTCCACAGTACATGACGAAACTGGCTTATTAACTCCCTCATCAAGTTTTGCCATGTATGAATCCACGTCTATGCGTATACTGAACTTATCTAGATCAACATCTATTGGTCTGTATTCTCTAGGAGCAGAAGCTCTGGCAGCAAGATCTCCAGCATCTGCATACATATCATCAATCATCGCTTCAACTTTCACCTTAGGATCATCTGCACAACACTCCCAAACCATCTGAAGCTCATGGGAGTGCTCAATTTGCTGATAGGTATCATTCATGTTGCGCCACACCAATTTTGTCCTCTGTCTAGAACCCTAGGGAATTCTAGCGGCAAGCATATCTACCAGCTGCAAAACAGACACAACCTCTTTGCAATTCACAAGCAGATGCACATCTTGCCTGAACACAACTCTCTCGCAACCAAAATCAAGCTTTGCAGTGTACTACCGAACATGAACTGTGAATTCATATAGGTCCCTTGTATCAAAGCTATGCCTAATTTGATTAAAAAGGGGAAAATTTCAGTTCATTCGATTCTATTATGCCGTAACTAATCTACTTGCAAGATAAGGCACAGATAAGAAAAATTCACCTCTCGCTCTTCTCACGGGTTTTTTTCTTCGAGATCTGAGTGCTGCATCCGCCCACCGGAGCCGAACAATCCGCCGCCGGCCTTGCTTTTCTCTTCAACCCGCTGCTCGTAGGTACCTTGGGAGCAGAATCCTTGCTGGCCTCCTCGCTAACCGGGGCTGAAGACCTCGCCGCTGCTACGCGTTGAGCCCTAGACTTGGGCCCCGACGGACCCTTTTCAGTCGGCGACCTAGCTACAACCTTCGCCTTGCAAGACATGCTGGGCCGCCGCCGCCGGATTCAGTGTCGGGGGAGGGCGAAAAAAGGTCCTCTGCCGCCGGCAGATTTAGGGTCAGGGAAGGGAAGAAAAGGGACCGCCTCCGCCACCTCCGCGGCAAGATTCAGTGTCGAGAGTTAGGAAAGTATAGTAATGGATTTGCCCCTACGACACGTGCAGGGTGGCTAAGAAGAGAGACCGACGAAGGAGGGGCACAGCAGGAACTAGTGTAACGGAATATCCTGACATAACGGGCGCGATTTGAAAATATTGGGTTTGGCCATCATTCACTCGAAAGACCCCTCTCAGCAATTGGCGCCCCAACTTTTCGAATCGCGGTGATAAAAATCAACTTGGGTTCCGCGTTTCCTGGCCACCCCAACTTTCGGGCCGCAAAATGATATTCTCAATTACATGGCCATTCGCCGTATGGGGCATGGACATGAAAGGCCCGGTCAAGAAGGCCCCATCTGTCTTCACCCATCTCTTGGTCGCGGTCGACAAGTTCACCAAATGGGTCGAGGCCAAGCCAATAAAAAAGTGCGACGGCAAGACGGCCACAAAGTTCTTGCGCGAGCTCATTTATCGATACGGCTACCCGCACAGCATCATAACGGACAACGGCACCAATTTTGCCAAGGGGGCCATGGTGGAATTTTGTGAAGAACATGGCATACGACTCGACCTCGCTTCAGTCGCCCACCCGGAGTCGAACGGCCAAGCAGAACGCGCCAACCAGAGCGTCCTCCATGGGCTCAAGCCATGACTAAAGGTGCCCCTCGAGCGCACCCCAGGATGCTGGGTCGACGAGCTCCCCTCCGTAATATGGGGGATCCGCACATTCGTCAATCGCTCCACCGGGTTCACACCCTTCTTCATCGTGTATGGCGCAGAGGCCGTAATGCCAACTGACCTGGAACACGATTCACCTCGAGTCGCCAACTACGTCGAGGCTACCAACGAGGTCGCCCGCCAAGACAGTGTCGATCAACTCGATGAGGCACGCGACCTGGCTCGCTCCCGCACCACCATCTACCAGCAAGGACTCCGCCGCTATCACAGCCGCCGAGTCTGGACTCGCATCTTCCAGGAAGGCGACCTAGTCCTATGACTGGCCCAAGACAAGAAAGGCATGCACAAACTCTCCCCCCATGGGAGTGTTGGGTCCACAACATAGAAAACAAAAAAATTCCTACGGTGTGAACTACACGCCAAGATCTATCTACTAGGTACAAAGCAACGGGTGGACATACATCCAACGAGAACTTACCCTCGAAGAAAACGAGTTTTGTTAACGAGTAGTGTCGTCGGATTGATGACAAGTACGCCATGAGGGGGTCCTCGAGGCGTGCAGAAGAGAGGGGTGTGAGGCGTACGGTGTTCTGAGACGGTGAGCGCACAAGTTTACTCAGGTTCGAATCCGCCGGCTTTGGACGGACCCTACTCCTGCTATCAATCAAGTA
Organism: Avena eriantha; assembly: GCA_910589775.1. Lineage (NCBI taxonomy): Eukaryota > Viridiplantae > Streptophyta > Magnoliopsida > Poales > Poaceae > Avena > Avena eriantha. The sequence continues at coordinate 97,183,540 of OU342745.1, read as the reverse complement.
ATACGGCAAAGCCGGAATATGGGTTACAAGGGTTTCGCCTGTGCGAGTTGAGATTGTAGACTATTGGTCGTGCCCTAAGGCTCTCCCTAGGACGGCTTATATAGATATCCGGCCTAGGGTTTACAGGAGAGATCAATCCGGCTACGACTAAGAGTTGGTTACAGAGTACATCTTGAACTACAAGTAACATTATGGACCTAACTCGGTAAGTCTTCTGGGCCTTCCCGTAGCCGGATGGGACTCCGTCTTCTCTCTCTAACTGGGCCGCCCGTGAAGCAAAGCTCTAACCCGAAGTGGGCCACCCTGGTCAGTGAGGAACGTTGAGGATACCCGGAAAGTATATCCCCAACAGTAGCCCCCGAAGGCCTCCAAGATCCAAAGTCGGATTTTATCATCGTCTAGCTTGATCTTTGGCTTGCAGAATCTTGAAGGGTTCCTGAAACTTTATAACAAAAAGTACGATCCGGGTCTTCAAAAGTAAGTCGTACCTTTCAATTAGTTAGTCGGATTTTCCAGCTCACTTTTAAACTAAGCCGGAAACTTGGTCTCTAACGCCACCTGACACAAGCATGGTCCAGTTACGTCATCTGACAGACGTTCCGTCAGCATGACCGTTGGTGGGTCCGCAGTTTGCAGAACCGAGGCGCCGTTTCAATGCGTGCGTGGAGATCGAGGCGACGCAATCATCGCGCGGGCCCTTCCCAGTTCTTTCCACGATGCGTGGCGGTTACACTATAGCATTTGCACGAATCTTGGCACAGGTAGGTAGATATAAGGGGTCTAGATTTTTTCTTCTCCTCTCCACCTGCCTTTTGCCGTTCCTTTCTTCCCAAATCTCCAGCGCGCCTAGAGCCCTTTCGTTTTCCTCCCACAGAGCTCCTAGCACTGCCACTTTAGGGTCACCCCATTCCACCGGAGAGAATTGGCTTCATCATCTTCTTCCTCTCTGGCAACGGCGGCGTCGGCAGAACAGCTACAGAAAAAGAAAGTTTCCGGGGAATCTGGATCCCTTGCGCCCTCGACGAGGCGGCCCTCAAGAACATGGAGAAGGAGGGGCTTCTCGCCGCCGGTGACTGGCGGAGCGGTTCCGGCGAAACCATCCCCAATCCGCGCGAGGGAGAGCGCGTCCACTTCGGCACCCATCTAGACCGAGGTTTGTCTTTTCCACCCTCGGAGTTCTTCTCCGAGGTGATTGACCATTATGGAGTTCAACTCCATAATCTTCCTCCCAACTCCCTTCTAGAGATGAGCGTGTTTGCTGCGCTTTGCAAGGGCTTTCTCGGCATTAGGCCAAGTTTGCTTCTTTTCCGGTATTACTTCCATGTCCGAAGAAATTCTATTACCGCCGGTGTTCCTTATTTCACCGGTACTATTAGTTTTTCTGTTAGACGAGACCAATCCTATCCCAAAATTTCTGCCAGTGACTCGGTCAAACAATGGCTAGCCACCTTTTTCTATCATAGGGATATTCCGGCTCCCGGCAAAGCTACTGCTTTGCCGGCTTTTGTCGACGGAGCTGCCACAGCCCAGCCTTCCTGGGATGAGGCTGCTCCGGCTCTTACGGACGATCTGATCCTCGCTAAGAGGCGGATCGAATATCTTATCAAGCACAAGGGTCTGAGGGGATCCAACTTAGTTCAGTGCTGGGTCGCATGTCGGATCCAGCCACTTCAATACCACGGGGATAGACTGATGCACTCCATCACGTATTCCAAAAAAGATTCTCTCCGCATCAGCCCCAAGGCCTACACCAGCCAAGGCTATATAAGCCAGATCAAATGGCTGATTAAAGAGCGGATCGAGAGAAAATTTCCGGAGATCTCTCTAGACATGCACACGGCGGAAAACCCCATGGTAGCGGTAAGCTTCCATCAGTACACCTTTTACGTGTTTCAATCTTTTAAGTCATACGTTGCGATGTTGATATGTTTTCTTGTTTTCAGCTTGCCGAACTCCCCGAGTCAGATCTTGCTCCACTCGAAGGATATCCTCCTGAGTTTTCTCAGGAAGCTGAAGTGGTCCCATTGCTGGACCTTGCGCTCAAGAAGCGCAAAGCTCCGACAGTGGCTGTTGGCACAAAGGAGGTGCCTGTTGTGAAGAGGTAACTTTCATTCACAATTTCCGCCTTTGTACCTTTCTCTAATTTCTTTCTGAGATGTAATATTTCCGACATTACTACATTCTTAGAGCAAAGCCTCTCATCAAGGGTAAGGGGAAGGGGATTCCTGCAAAGCCCCTGCGATAGGCGAAGCTTACTATAGCTTCCCCTGCCACGGCTCCTTCGACTCCTGCCCCTCAACCTTCTGCAACACCGGCGATTACTCCTTCTCCGGTTGTTGCAGAAGATCCGGCTCCTCCAACGGCGCCTATGATCCTTGGATCACACACTGACGTCACCATGGGTGCGTCAGCTCAAGATAAGGGTGAACCCTCTTTGGGTAATGATCCCTCGGCTGAAGTCTTCGCCGACAACCTCCTCAGCAACCCCGCACTTGCCAAATTTGGCTTATCCCGGAAGTCCGTAGAGGAGATCCAGCGGCTGGCCAGGCAAGTCCTGGACTAAAGCCATATATCCCCCGAAGAGGAAGCGCAAGAAGCAGAGGACGTCAAGTTCTCTGACCTTCTCGCCCAAGTTCGCCTTCGCGACGAGAGGATCAGGACTGGAGAGCTTCCAACAGCCCCTGTAATTCCTCTTACTCTCGCCGAGAAGGTGGCAGTTGAGGTGAACGCGGGTTTTGACAAACTCACCCGCGAGCAATATGTAAGTCGGAATTCCAACTCTTGTTTTTTACCTTATGTTATATCATATCCTCTAGCCCCCAAGCATGAAGTAGGATATAGAAATCCGAGTTTATGCTTTTCATTAGGATGCCAAAGAACGAACAAGTGTAGCCCCCAAGGCTCGTGCTGATATTTAGCAAAAAATATTAGCCCGAGTCTTAAGTAGCTTTCTGACTTTGGGTATTTTGACTTACAGAAAGTATGTTCCTATAACCAGGAATTGTTAAAAAATGTCTATGATAAGGGAGAGAAATCAAAGCTCTCCAGCTTAAAAATGCTGAGCTCAAGCTAGCCAAGGATGAAGCCGAAGGTAACATTTTGAGATTCAAACCTTGTCTTTTACTTTTCCAATATCAAATTTTTCTGAACTGTTGTTCTTTTTGACTTACAGCGTTGGTGAAACAATCCATCGCTATGATTGAAGAGGTCGAGAACCTCAAAACCTTAGTGGTGGAGAACAAGGGACTTCACCAAGAGCTGGATAAGCTTAAGGCTGATCATGAAAGGAGCATAGCTCAAGTTCTCGAGTACTCCTCCATGGCCACTAAAGAGCGCGATCTCAAGATTGCCGCTCAAGATAAGGTTATCTCGGACCTCAAAAATGAGGTTGGCAGAGAGAAGGATATCTCCCAGGCGCTCCGGGATGAACTCCAGAGTCTTCGGGAAGAGAAAGCCAAGATTGACGACGTCATTCTTGGTATGTTCCATCTATCTGATTTATTCTTTCTTCGACTTTCATCAATGTCGGATTTTCATTGACTTGTTTTGTGTGTAGGTCCTCTGAACTTGACGGACTCCTCCTCGTCCGAACCCCACACTCACCGGCTTACTCAAGTCGGTGATCTCATTCATGACTATCGCCAGTCCCTTGAGGACATTGGCGAATCTCTTAGGATTCCGGACATGCCAAGCATGTCGGACTTCCAAGTGCGGGAGAAGGCCAAGGAGATGCCACAGCTTGTTCGGGACTGGAACATGTCCTACGCGCGGACCGCTGCGCAGAACGCTCTCACCATGGTCATGAGCCACCATGGAAACATGGAGATATGGCAAGTGACCAGAGGGTACTACAAAGTAGACGAAGACGGCCAGGAGCAAGACCTTCAAGCTATCATGCACTCCTGTGCCGGATATGGGTGTCACGTTGCTGATCTGACCAGCTACGAGACACCCTTCTTCACCCGCGTGGATACTCCGCCACCTCCTCCAGAAGATGCCAAAGAAGTTTCCGACGATGAACAGACCATCTCGGATCCGGACATCTCCGTAAGATATCAAGGCGGAGTAGCCAGCGAGCCGGCAGATCCTTCATCTCCTCCTATATCATAGACCAGAAAACTTATGTATTATTCTGGAAAAAACCTGATGCGATTGTAAATATTAAGTACTAAGATTTTTGCTAGTGCCAAGTTTTTTTATCTATTCAGCACTTTTGTCTTAGATTATTTGTGTGCCTGAAATGTTTGCATAAGCACTTGGAATTTTCCGCCTCTACTTATCGTTTATCTGGCTTTCCGCCTCGTCCCTTTCGTGAGCCGGCTAAACCTTCAGCCGGAAACTTTGCCAAGCAACGGAGCTCAATTGCTAAACCAGTTTAAACTCAGAAACAAAGCCGACTTCCAGTACCAAAAATTCACTACTCGGAAGATACCCGCATCCAGCAATCAGACAAATAACCCAAGTAAAGACTAGAGTTTTTTAGAGTTATACCCGAAGGTAGCAGTTTTAGAATCGGAAATCTAAACCAGAACGAACATGAGCATAAAGTACTTTCAAGCATTCTGGGATTTTCGACTATGACATGATCTTTAGGAAATAAGATGGTAAAAACTTCTCAGGAAAACTTTGAGGTAACCAAAAAATTTATTTCTCACAGAGCATGTACATATGTATAATTACAAAGAAAAATAAAACTAAGAATAAAAGGGACGTAGCTGAGCAATATTCCATGGTCTGTCTAATTCTTCCGGATTTGTACTACCTCCAGCTCTCTTTCTCTTCTTAGTAGCAGGTCTTTCTTTGACTGGCCTCATGTCAGTTAAGTAGTACGACTCATTGTGAAATACTCGACTAACCAAAAAGGGCCCTTCCCATATTGGGGAAAGTTTGTGCTTTCTTTGTTGCACAAGCCGGAGAACCAAATCACCTTTATTGAAAGATCTAGTTCGGACTCTCTGGCTATGATACTTGCGTAAGTTCTGCTGATAGGCTGTAGATCTCATTTCAGCAACGACGCGAACTTCTTCGACTAAGTCGAGATCATTTTGTCGAGAAATCTTAGCATCCTCTTCAATATACGCGGCCCTCTAGGAGAAGTATGAATCAAATCACTAGGAAGAACTGCTTTTGCGCCATAGACCAAGAAGAAAGGTGTATATCCTGTTGACCTGTTCGGAGTTGTTCGCAAACTCCAAATTGCAGAGGTTAGTTCCTCTGCCCAAGCCCCCGCAACACGTTTCAGTGGTGCTTCGAGTCTTGGTTTCAAGCCTTGTAGAATTAAACCATTTGCTCTTTCGACTTGTCCGTTAGCCTGTGGATGTGCGACTGACGCAATGTCAAGCCGGATATTTTGCTCGTCGCAGAATTCAACCAACTCTCCCATTGAAAAGTTACTCCCGTTGTCCGTGATAATGCTATGCGGATAACCATACCGGATTATAACATTATCGACAAATCTTTTGGCTGTTGCTCCATCACAACTAGTGACAGGTTTAGCCTCGATCCATTTCGTGAATTTATCCACCATCACTAAGAGGTGAGTAAATCCACTTGTAGCTCGTTTAAAAGGTCCTACCATATCAAGCCCCCAGACCGCAAAAGGCCATGTTATAGGTATTGTTCGCAGCTGATCAGTCGGAACATTAGCTTGCTTGGCGTACTTTTGGTAGCCTTTGCATGTCTTGAATAATCGTTCGGCATCTGCCTGAGCTGTGAGCCAGAAAAAACCATGTTGAAAAGCTTTTGCCACTAAAGATTTGGCTGCAGCGTGGTGACCACACTCGCCTTCGTGGATTTCTCTTAAGATTTCCACTCCTTCTTCTGGAGATACACAGCGCTGAAAAACCCCAGAAATACTCCGTTTATGGAGCCCACCTTTAACAATAGTATAGGCTTTTACTCGTCGGATAATCTGTCAGCTCAGCACCTCGTCTTCGGGTAATTTGCCATCTACCAAGTAATCAAGGTAGGGTTGAGTCCAGCTAGGAATTACAGCCAGAACTGCTATTAAAGGTGAGTCAGATTTGGCCGGATACTCCTCATCTACTCCCTTTATCGAGGGAACTTTGAGGTGCTCTAAAAATGCGCCATCCGGAACCTCTTTCCGCGCAGAACCTATTCGAGATAGTGCATCTGCTTCCTCGTTTTCTGCTCGAGGGATGTGTTGAACTTCAAACCCCTCGAACGATTTAGATAGATCATCCACGACAGCTTTATATGTTGCCATGTGCTTATTTGCATTACAAATATCCGACACTTGCTGAGCAACAAGATCCGAATCTCCATAACACATCAAACGTCGGATGCCAATATCCTTAGCAATCCGGATTCCATGCAGCAGTGCTTCATACTCGGCAATGTTGTTTGTCGCTGTGAAGTGGATCTGCAGCACATATAAAAGTTTATCTCCTTGGGGTGATTTGAGCACCACTCCAGCCCCCGAGCCCCCCCTAGCCTTGGATCCATCAAAAAAGAGGGTCCAATATTTCGACTCCGGGAGGACCATGTTCTCCTTGGTCTCTGTCCAATCAGCGACAAAGTCGGCAAGGATCTGGGATTTGATTGTTGTCCAGGGTTTGTACTCAATATCGAAAGTTGCAAGCTCTATGCCCCATTTGGCGACGCGTCCTGTAGCATCGCTGTTATTGATTATATCTCTCATGGGAGCTTTTCTCACCATGGTAATTGGGTGCTCCTAAAAATAGTGTCGTAACTTACGAGATGCCAGAAAAACACCGTAAGCCAACTTTTGATAGTGCGGATATCGCTGTTTTGATTCTGTCAGGACCTCGCTGACAAAGTACGTCGGACGCTGCACCTGGTGCTCCTGATTTTATTCTGGTCTCTCCACCACCATAACTATACTAACAACCCTATTTGTCGCAGCAATGTAAAGCAACATCGGTTTCTGAGGTTCCGGTGCTGCAAGGATAGGAGCAGATGAGAGTACTTTCTTCGGGTCTTGTAGTGCAGCTTCGGCTTCGTCAGTCCAGAAAAAATCCTTGGTTTTCTTCAGGAGTTTGTATAATGGTGCGGCTCTTTCACCAAGCCGGCTTACAAATCGACTGACCGCGGCGATGCAACCAGTTAATATTTGTACATCCTTCAAGCGAGTTGGCCTGGAAATATTGAGAATAGCCTTGATCTTGTCACGGTTTACCTCTATGCCTCGTTGAGACACAATAAAACCTAACAATTTTCCGGCTGGTATTCCAAAGAAGCATTTCTTCGGGTTAAGCATGATGTTGTATTTTCGTAAATTGGCGAATGTCTCCTCTAAGTCGGAAACCAATGTTTCCTTCTTTTTGGACATGACCGCGATATCATCCACGTATGCATGTACATTGCGCCCGAGTTGATCATGGAGGCAACGCTGCATCGTGCGCCGGTACGTAGCTCCTGTGTTCTTCAGCCCAAAGGGCATCGTCACATAACAGAAGGTTCTGAAAGGGGTTATGAATGAAGTCTTGATTTTGTCAGATTCCTTCATCCAGATTTGGTGATAACCGGAATATGCGTCGAGAAAACAGAGGAGTTCCGAGCCTGCCGTAGAATCGATAACTTGATCAATTTTAGGCAGAGCGAACGGATCTTTTGGACAAGCCTTGTTCAAGGCAGTATAATCAACACACATCCTTAAATCAGTAGTGTCCTTTTTAGGGACCATTACAAGGTTGGCCGACCATTCAGTATGGATGACCTCTTCTATGAATCCGGCTAACTCGAGCCGCGCTAGTTCCTTAGCTATTGCCTTACGCTTTTCATCACCAAACCGTCGTAAGGACTGTTTGACGGGTTTAGCGTTCGGTTTTACATTTAGAGAGTGCTCGGCAAGTTCCCTAGGTACTCCAGTCATGTCAGATGGCTGCCATGCGAAGATATCTTGATTTGCTCAGAGGAACTTGACGAGCGCGCCTTCCTATGCGCTACTTAGGCATGCGCCTATCTGGGTCACCTTGGAGGGGTCATCATCCTTCAATGGCGTTGTCTTCGTCTCTTCTGATGCCTTGAACTCCGGATTTGGTTTTGTCACCTCCTTCTTCATCGCGGGCATCTCGGACCGATCTATGCTCTTCTTGATCTCCTGGTACTCCTGGGCGTGCAGCACGGCTTCGGCAAAGGCGGCATTTCCATCCTCGCACTCTCGCGCTTTCTTCGGGTCACCGCTGATGGTGATCACGCCGTTGGGACCTGGAATTTTCATCATATTGTAAATGTAACATGGATGAGCCATAAAAGCCCAGTAAGCCGGACGTTCGAATATAGCATGGTATGCGCTCTTGAATGGGACCACTTCGAAGGAAAGTGCCTCCGTTCGATAATTTTTTGGTGTTCCAAAAGTAACATCCAAAGTGATCTCTCCCAGGGAATTAGCTTGTCTTCCTGGTACAACCCCGTGAAAAATCACAGAGCTATGGTTAAGCTGTGTTTCCAAGATCTTCATCCGGCGTAGCGTTTCTACATAGAGAATATTGATGCTACTACCACCGTCCATGAGGGTCTTGGAGAAACCATAACCGTCCATAAGTGGATTGACGATTAAGGCGTATTTTCCTCGCCTATGCAACTTAGGCGGATGATCAGCGCGGTCAAATGTGATTGCCACCTCCGACCAGTGCAACTTAGCCGGAACTATTGCGTTGAGTTCGTGGAGAACTGCTTTCTTGACCTTTGCTAGTTGAGATCCGAGGAAGGTGACGTAAGTGTCCTTCTTGGTAGGAAACGTTTTCTTCCCTTCCGACTTGGGATTTGAAGCGTCGGCTTCCCCCATGTCGGAATCTTCCTTGGTCTCTTTTTCTTTTTCGGGATTTTTCTTTCCCTTCTTCCGCTTAGCTTTGTAGCCCGCGGTATCATGTCTCTTGATGTCATCGTTAAAACGACATTCAGCGTTGGTGTGGGACGAGCCCCCATTGGTGTCTAAGTGATGCACACATGGGTTATTGGCAATGTCGGCCCAAGTGTAGGTTTTGCCTGGTTGCTGCTCTCCTCTACCTTGGAACCTTGATGTCCCACGACCACGCCCGCAGCCTCCACCACGTCCTCCTCATCCTCCAGTCCCGGAAAAAGTAGTGACTACTGCTGTCTCCGCGTTGGATTTTTCTTCCGAGGTGTTTTTGCGTTTCTGAGCCTGTTGCTTTGTCTTTGCTGACTGTGGTACAGCCAGGACGTTAAGTAATCCCTCTGCATCGTCGTCAGCATCTGCATACTTGCTCGCTGTTTCTATCATCTCTCCCAGATCAGTAACCTTGTCACACTTCAAGTGATGGCACAGTAATCCAATTGGGAGACCTGAAATAAAAGCTTCAATCGCAGTTTGATCATTTACTCCCTCGCAGGAGTTCTTGGTGTCAATCCATCGTCTGAGATAATCTCGGAAAGTTTCTCCGGCTTTCTGGGTGCAACGCTGTAGGTCTCCAACCGTACAGGGCCTCCGATATGTGCCTTCGAAATTCCGAAAGAACGCACTTTGTAAGTCATAACAGTTGTGGATGGTGTTTACCGGAAGTTCATTGAGCCATGATCGCGCCGTCTTCCACAACATAAGTGGGAGATATCGGGTTGCGACTAGGCTGTTTCCGTCTTTAGCGATGCAGCAAGCTTGGAAGAATTCCTGTAACCAGGTGTCTGGCCGAGCAATGCCGTCGTAGGCTTGAATATGTCTTGAGATAGCAAATCCTTCCGGGAATTTTGTAGCTCTGATGCGTGGTCCAAAGCACTTTGGGCCCACGTACACGTCATCGTTTTCGTAGCGCCGAGCCTCTATGTTGGAGTTGATCCTGTGCCTTGCGTCGTTCGGGGATAGGGATCGTCCCGAATATCAGCTGTGGCTGCGGTGCCTTGGAGCCAGACTTCGACTTCTGCCACCACCTCCTCCGTCATGTCGTCCTCCTTGACCTCCTTGGGGGCCGTTGTGATAACTGTGTAGTGGAGAGGGTGGTGCAGCTGGGTTGTTTCCGGCTGATCGTCGGCCTCCGTCCGGAGCGTCATTATTCCTGTTCCGGGGAGGTTCTTGACTATGACGAACCCCCTGCCGGCTTGTGCCAGCGTGGTTTCCGTCGTTCCTTCGTCCGTCGTTCCCACCATGGTGAGGCTCAGCTGGACGGTTTTCATGTCCAAGAGGTGGCATTTTCTGACGATCCTCCTCCCGACGTTTCTCTTTATCTTCTCCTTTTCGGGGAGGATTCCTCGGAATCAGTGCAGCGATCGCATCTTTCTCGGCTGCTGGAGCGACGTTTCTCCAGTTATGTGTAGTTCTGCGATGATGTCCTGACGATCCGGTTCTTGAATAATTGTGTTCCCTGCGTTCGGGGTGACGATGCTGCGCCCGTTTGTAGTGAGATCTTACGTCAGCCCATGCTGGATCTGTGCGACATTGGTCGGAATCCGAGACCAACTTTTGGCTTCCCGACAGGGCGACCTTTTGCTGCTCCAGGCCCTTGTTGAGTAGCTTGATACCCAAACGTATCTCTTCTGGTCCTAGATTAGCTGATAGAATTTCGCGAGCTGCCACAGTATTTTGCACTGGTGTTGGGTAAACCCAATCTCCATTGCTGTCCTTCCGTGGCTTTCCCATCTCATCTCCAAAAAGGACGGCACAGACACGTGGGAATTGGTTGTCATCTACGTGATGCTTTCGTGTCTTCTGATGCAGACGGGACATGTACTCCTTGTTTGACATGCGCTTCTTCTCCACCTCGATGTTTTTGGCTTCATCAAGGAGTTGTTGACGACGCGCTTCTAGGGCTTGGGCCCTTTCGTCCAGCTCATCTGCGGTAAGTTCTGCAGCTGTAGGGATAGGTGTGGTTAATGCGGCATCAATGACTTTACGCGCACCTTCAGTGATCACGTGCCCATCCACCGATGCTTCTTTTTTTGGCTCGTCTGGGATAAGTGCTCCATCCAAGTATTCCTCGTATTCCTCGGCAATCACTTCCTCTGTCAGAGGATCTTTTGCCGGGGTCTTGCTCTTCTTGTTCTTCTTCTTTGCCCTCTTGGCAGCGCCGGTAGCAAAGACGGCTTTGGGTCCGTTTCCTGGAGTCAAGCTCTGAGCGGTACTTTCAGACATCTGGAGTTCGGGATTGTCTCCGACCTCCATATCATCCTGCGCTTTGGGAGAGTGTTCCCCAGATCCTTCGTCCATGGCTTCTCCGTCTTCTGCAGCTTTGGAGTTGTACTCCTCGTCATATTCCGCGGAGAATTTTCGGAAATCTGCCGACGTCATGGACTCATCCGAGGATGCGGGAACGTTGGCGTTTGTTCCAATTGCCTCCAGCACTGAGTCGGTGTTTTCTCCAGCATCGGCAGAGCCGGATCCGGATCCAACGTATCCAATGAATTGCGATGCGTGCTTCCTGAGGTACCTGAGGAAAGGCTTGTCTGTCCCGACATCATCAGAGTCGGGATCAGTGTCGTTGATGTGCTCCGCCTGGATTTCGATTTCCACGGGTGGGTCGATCTGGGATCCGGCTTCTCCAGGGAGATCCACTCCGGATTCGACTTGGTCCGCGAGGTTTTCTTCAGGCTCGGATTTCTCCACTATCTCCGCAACTGGTGCGTGCAGGGTGGGATTAGGGTTTTCTGAGATCCAGAACTCTGCCGCCTCCGCGGACAAAGGGGACCCAGAAGTTTCTTCTGCCTCTATCATCACCGCTTGGGTGGGTTGGGCAGGTTCAGCGAAACCGATGTAAACATCGATCTCGCCAAAAGACATGATTGTATAAGTAGTCACGGCCTCCCTAGCCAGAATCCAAGTCTCGTCGAGAACGATGAGTGGGACGTCGCTGGCGTAGAGGATGCGACCGACGGCGATGGTCTCGCCGATTCTGATTCTTGCAAATTCCGCTCGGAACATAGATCCGAAGCTCACTTGCCCCACGGTGGGTGCCAACTTTCATCGGATTGATGACAAGTACGCCATGAGGGGATCCTCGAGGCGTGCGGAAGAGAGGGGTGTGAGGCGTACGGTGTTCCGAGACGATGAGCGCACAAGTTTACCCAGGTTCGAATCCGCCGGCTTTGGACGGACCCTACTCCTGCTATCAATCCAGTAATACGACAAAGCCGGAATATGGGTTACAAGGGTTTCGCCTGTGCGAGTTGAGATTGTAGACTATTGGTCGTGCCCTAACGGCTCTCCCTAGGACGGCTTATATAGATATCCGGCCTAGGGTTTACAGGAGAGATCAATCCGACTATGACTAAGAGTTGGTTACAGAGTACATCTTGAACTACAAGTAACATTATGGACCTAAGTCGGTAAGTCTTCTGGGCCTTCCCGTAGCCGGATGGGACTCCGTCTTCTCTCTCTAACTGGGCCGCCCGTGAAGCAAAGCTCTAACCCGAAGTGGGCCACCCTGGTCAGTGAGGAACGTTGAGGATACCCGGAAAGTATATCCCCAACAAGTAGGAACTCGTGGTTGATGTAGTCGTACACTTGCCGATCTCAAGATCTTGAGGAAGTCCGAGCGCCGCAACTCAGCAGTGTATCCGCACTCGCACACACGTTCAAGCCACTGGACAACCTCCACCTCCTCGCTCCAGCGATCCAACGGAAGCAGCAACTCCTTCCAGACGAAATGCCACCGAGAACATGTATCTCGCTAATCCGAGACCATGGGGAAATAATTCTAGAGGGGAGAGAGATCCTTCACAAGGAGGTGTGAGGATGATGGAGGGAATGGGTGGCCTTTTATAGGAGGAGGGGGTACCCCCTCTCTCCATGGCCGGCGCATGGGGGGTGAAACCTCACCTCCCCCATTCATGTGGTGGTAACCCCTCCACATTAAAATGCCTCTTCACATTTCCTTTTAAAGTCTCCACTTTAAATGCATTAAAATTCTCCAAGTTTAATGCTCTCTCATTTAATAAAACTCTTTTATTAAATTTATTCAGAATTTTGTTAATTACTTTAATTAACAAACATTCACATATAGCCCCTTGCAATATTTCAATATCACATGCAGAACCACTTTCTGCAATTTCACCCGAAACAATTTCCGGTTTCTATTGAAACAATTCCTACGCTTTGCAATTCTTTCGTCTGAAACATATGTGCTCCAAAATGGTGTCCGGTAACTCTTAAGTGTGTCAGCCTACGGTTCGCGAATAATGCAGATCCGTACTGACTCCTACACATTCAACAATCAGTAGTGGGGTCTGGAGATCCATACTGACTCCTACACATTCAACAATGACTTCTGTGATCGTGAGAACCTTTGATGCTTGTAACTAAATCCCTTTGTCTCACGATATATTACATGTCCGAGATTCGATCATCGGTATCTCCATACCTAGTTTGATCTCGTTACCGACATGCACTCTTTTCTCGTTCCCGTGATATAACATTCTAGTGATCACATCACTTGCTTGCAAGCTATCTCAATGTGATAGGGCCCAGAGTATATCTATCCGTCATCGGGATTGACAAATTCCACTCTTGATCCATGAGCCTCAACATAACACCTTCATAGTACTGAACCCATCTTTATAGTCACCCTGTTACGGTGTGACGTTTGATGTTATCAAGATACTCTTCAGGTGTTAGCAATTAACATTATCTCATGGTCTTAGGATAAAGATTACTTCGTATGATGTTATAGCAATATAAACATAATGAATTGATCGTAATGCTATACTTCGGATGAATGTTCATCACATCATTCCACCAATGGTGTGACCTTGTTATTAACAACATCCAATGTCCATGATTATAAAACCTTGATCATCTTGTTAATCAACAAGCTAGTCTATAAGAGAGGCATAACTAGGAACCCTTTTTGTTTATTAAACACACATGTATTGATGTTTCCGATCAAAAAAATTCTAGCATGTAAAATAAACATCTATCATATATAAGGAATACATAATAACAACTTTATTATTGCCTCTCAGGGCATATTTCCTTCAGGGAGGGGCCATTCGCCATAGGGCGAGTCCTCGGCAACGACGCCTACTACCTCATCGACATACGGGGCGACGGCCAGCTCGAAGTCGGAAGGCCATGGAATGTAAACCTTCTCAGAAAGTTCTATACATAGAACCTCAAATTGTACTCAGCTGGCATATATAATGAAATTCATATGGATCACACAAATTGTGTCTACTCGCCATATTCTTGTGCCACTCGCACTCGTACAAATCACCAATATGCTACTCATGGAAGTCAACCTTTGGTCGAGCGACCGACACGGCTAAGTAGTGCGCCACAAGGGCGTCGGAAATACTCAGGCCTTGGGACGTCCACGAAAACGCCAACCCAGAGCCGCCATTGGAGTCGCCTAGCTCGACTAGCCCATCGGGCCAAGACAACCGGTATACACTTCTCACAGTGACATGTCCCTCCCATCCTCGCGCAAAGCGAGTCGAACGGTTAAGTACCACGCACGGGGACTCCGCAAAACGGAAACCCCCACGCGCTCGGGAACACACCAAGTAAGAGAGCTGCCTTGGACCCGCCCAGCGACTGGCTCTCCGAGCCAGGGGAAGAGACGCGTTACAAACAACGCATTAACAACCTACAACAGGAACGCGCCCAATACGGTTGAGCACCATGCTCAGGGACTCGCCTACAAAACAGTCCCACTCGCGCTCGGGGACTCGCCCCTTAGAAGACGTGAGATATGAAACAATGCACAACCAAAATAAAACACAAAAGTATACAATCAAGTTCTACCCCATTAAAGGGCGGACACGCTCGAGGACTCGCTCAATCAAAAATAAACACACCACACAATCCTGGTCGCAATACGAGTCGACTGACTCCCCTTGGCATATATTACAAAATGTTGATCATATTACAGTAGTCGCCACTTGGCATACATTACAAACTGCCCAACTACATTGTCTATTCCATAGGTCCTGATGAAGAAGCACCACCACCCCCTTGACACGAACAAAAGGCTGCCACGGGTTCGCTGGGTAGGTCGTTAGCGACTTCGACAACGCCGACTAGAAGGGCTTCTCCGACTTCATGTCGCGATGCTCCGGCTCGGGGTCGCCAGGCGCCAACACCGTCTCCTGGTATGGCAGAAGATCCCCCATCGCCAGGACCCGATCGGCATAAGGGGCGGCATTCGTAGTCAGCTTCAGTACCTCTGACATCTCCACCGTGCCGGTCGCCGATGGGTAGCCACTAGTCACGTCGTCAAGGTCGAAGTCGTTGGGGAAGTGGGCGAGACGCAGGCTCAATGCCGTGGTGGCCCCACACCTGAACGTCGAGCGCGCCATCCACTCCACGACGATAGGCGCCTCCTCCAAATAGCGCCACACCTCTATAAGCCCCCCGGGAATAACCTCGGTGGGGGACATGCCTTGAAGATCCGCTTGGACACATAACGCTGAAGCCATGGCCGCGTTCACCACGGCAGTCACGCACTGCGAAGCGTTGAAGTTCTGAACCACCGGGTCGCTTTGGCCTATCATAGCTGCAAAATCAGACGTTAGTGAAACTACAAACTTCCCTAATCAGGGACTCGCCAAACAAGCCAGGCAAAGACGGAGACTCACCGAGGAGTTTGCGGTAGTTCTCCGTGACATGCTTCTCCAAGGCGGCATGATCATTGTGCAGCCCCACGATGATCGAATCCGTGGCCTTGCCTTCCTCCTCAGCCACAGCGACAGCAGCCTTCACTCGGTCCTTAAAAGAAACTAAGGCCGCTCTCGCCTCCTCCAAGTCTTGGATCAGTGAGGCAATTCTCTCATTCGCCGCGTCTAGTTCGGCGACTGGAACATAACCTTCGCAGGCCTTGGAAATTGCAGCCGGGAGACCATCTGAAAGAGAAACCATCAGCATGTCATACACCAACAGTTCACACCCGAAAGAGAAAAGGAAAGAAAAGCAGATACTTACCAATTGTTTCGTGAAGTCGCTGATTCGCCTCCTGCGCTTCGTGCAGATCCCGCTCCAAGCGCTCCCTTGTGGCCTGCCGATTGGTCGATTCCCTTTGCAAACCCTGCAAACAAACAACACAACTCAGCACTTACCAAAATCAACATCCAGTTCCTAGCCGCTGAAATTCAGCGACTAAGAACTCGGGGACTGGAGAGTAGAAAGAAGTTCAGTTCCTAGCCGCTGAAATTCAGCGACTAAGAACTCGGGGACTGGACATACCTGAATAGCGGTGCCAAGCATCCTATGGAGTTCTCCGGCATCAGTCGATGGGATCGTGAAGGAAGTGCGCCCACGACAGGACCCAATGTCCGCATCCACGATCTCCGAACTCTATGGATACTTGGTGTCCGCCACACCTGGAAACCCCCTAGCCATGAAGCGCGGGAACATCGTCGATGCTCTAGCGGGGGCATTGGTTGTCGTGGCCGGCGCCTCCGACGCAGGTGCAACCATGACTGGCTCCAACCGTGCCGCCACCACTTCTTCGGCAACTGCCGCAAAATCAGACTCCGCGGCGCCGTCCATAGTTGTGGCGTCGTCGGCACCCCCCTTCTGCTTCTTCGCGCCTTCCGCGATTGCCGCATCTCCGGCGGGTTTTCTCTTCTTGGGGAGGTCGCCCTCTCTCGTGGTGGCGACCGGCGGAATCTTTGCCACCGAAGGACGGCCAATCTTCTTGGCCCCAGATCTGCCCAAATTTCCACAAGCAATATAACGACAATACAAAACAAGAGGCGAGTCAGAATGAAGAACCAATACTTACTTAGCAACCGGGAGAACACGAAGCCTGGTGCTGATGTGGGCAGGCTTATCCAATTCTGGACCCATCTTGTGAGTGAGCCCCCTCTCAAAGACGTATGAAGCCCACGACAACGCGGTCTTCCTCGATGACGAAGCCGCGGTCACCGGAATCTCTGGCTCCGAAGACGCGGCCGCTCTCGACGGCTGCGGCGACTTAGACGCCACTGCCTCAACCGCTTCCTGACTTGGAAGCCCCGAAACCGTTGGCGCGATCACCGCCAAGGGAACCTCTACCGCCGCCTCAGTGTCCTCGCCCTCCAACCCCTTCATCGGAATCGCACCCTCTGGAGCTTTGTGCGAGATTTCGGGGGAGTCTTCATCGTCAGAGTCATCATCTGACTCAAACACCACCGCCGACTTGGACGGCGACATTGGCTTCTTTGCCGGCGACTTGGGCTTGCGCGCGGGCTTCGATGGTGTGGCCGTACGCCGGGATGTGTGCTCCTGCACGACCTCGTCGCCTCCTTCGTGTTCATCGAGGCTGCGACTTGCCTCGAACTCACGCTGCTTCTGCATGCGAGTCTTGTGAGCCACAGGCGCTGGGGGAGGGACCTCACCCTCTTCGTCGTCGCTGTCGGAGGAGTCTCCCTCGGAGGCCTCCTCGATTTCCCGGGGAACCTCTTCATCGAGCGGAGGAAGCCAGCCCTCCAACACCTGAAACAGCTGAGAACCACCACGAGTAAGTACCAAATGCCGCGACTGTCAACTGAGGTGTGGAAATGGCGACTGGGGGGAAAACTAACTGTGGGGGCTTCATTCTTCACGGGAGTGTACGGGGCGAGCCCGACTGACACGGTGGTGAATTCCACGTCAGTGATCTTCTTCAGGGCGGCCTTGTAGTCCTCAGCCTCCCACGATTCTTTGCTGGTTCGGGAGGGGTCGTGCTTCCCGCTATACTCGTACATCCAATGCAGCCGAGCCGCTAGTGGAACCAGGCGCCGCCTGAGCCAGCACTTGTAAAGGTTGATCAAAGTCAACCCCTGGTCCTTTAGCCTTTGGATCTGGTCCATCATATCCGCGACGGCCATCCTCTGGTCTTCGGGAAGCTTCTTCGGCGCCAACCGGCGAGGCTCGCTCCTCTCAGTGACGAACTCGGGAAGTGCCACCTCACCGGGGGGAGTGGACTCTTTCACATAGAACCAACTCTTCTTCCACTCGCTGGCGGCTTTCTTTGGCAGAAGGAGCTTGATGAAGTTAGCCTTCAGCTTCAACTGGAACGTGAAGTCGCCTGCTGCCAATATCAAGCCACCGAATGCCTCGTGCCTGATGCAGCCATGGAAGAGCTCCAACCACAGCAGAAAATACGGCCTGCAGCCGAGATAGCACTCGCAGAAGGCGATGAAGATCGCCAGCTGCTCGATGTTGTGCGGGCCGAGATCCGACGGCTTGATCGCGTAATATGCGTAGAAGCGCCGGAAGAAGAGCGAGGTGGGGAACCCCAAACCTCTTTCTAGATGACTGGGGAAACAGATGAATTCCCCGGCTCGTGGCTTCGGCTCGGTCTCTGAGGAGGGGGGAACCCGCCAGTTCCCCTTGCGGCGGACTTCAGCGTCCTCAAAGGATTTGAGTTGGGCTGTGGTGCACTTGGATTTTCCCCATGAGCCTTTGGGAGGCGCCATTAGGAAGGACGTGGAATCGCACAGTGCGGAAAGGTCGAATCGGAGGAAGGCAGAAAGATTGAAGGCAGGAAGAGTGAATGTGGTAGAATGAAGAATGCGGGGAAGGATCTGCAGAGCTGATTCGTCACTCCCCTTATAAGGGAACGCTACCCGCAAAATTCGGGGTAGCCGTTACTTGCGGTAATTACGCCGAAGTTACCATTGGGATTTCCAACGGATAGTTTGACCAGAATTGACGGTCCAACTCCTCCACTCTACTCGCTACCCGCTAGTCCTCTCCATTCTCCGAAGCAGCGACTTAGCAGCAGTGACATTCGTCGGAGTAGCGAATGGAAGCCTGGGGAAAATTTCCTCGGTTTTAATAGAGTCCATCGCCGACTCGACTGGGCATCCAAATTGGGCTCGCCTACTTCGACCGCCAGAGGGACGCCTACGCCTGAATCAACGATGGCCTCGGGGACTACTGATGGGGATATGCTGAAGGGGGTATGCCTAGCAGGACGTTCCGATTGGGCTAAAGGGCCTACGAGTGGGCCTGAAGAACGGCAACTAGAGTGTGACTGAAGGAAAGGCCTGGCAACTGGAGACAGGCCCAGAGGCGTACTTGAAGCCCAGTCGGATTAGGTCAAAAACCTCCGAGTCCATATCTTGCTTGGTTGTAACTTGTAAACCCTAGCGAGGTGACTCCTATATAAACCTCCCTAGGGTATCCTTAGAACATACGTTCCATTATACACCCCCTCAAGCGACTCGCTGCTTAGACGCCGAGCTCGCCACCCCTGTAACTCGCTCTCCATTAATCCAATCTAGCAGGAGTAGGTCTTTACCCTCCGGGGGCCGACCTGGGTAAACCATGTGCATCCGCCCCCATAACGCACTTCATATGGCCGCCAGCTCTTCCTCACATTACAATCAATCGCTGCTAGTAGCAGCGACTGCCGTGGCCATTTCCACGACATCTAGAGTCACTTAATGTATGTTCTTTTCACAAACCACATATGGATCCACCAGTGTCATTGAAATGTGCGTACTTTTCAAAGACCACACATGGATCCACCAGTGTCATTGCATGTGTGTTCTTTTCGCAATCCATCTATGGATCCACCAGTGTCGTTGCATGTGTGTTCTTCTCATTAACCACAGGTAGAGTCATTGCATGTGTGTTCTTTTCACAAACCACATATGGAACCACCATTGTCATTAAAATGTGTATTCTTTCATTAATCACATCTAGAGTCATTTCATGTTTATTCTTTTCACAGACCACATATGGATCCACCACTGTCATTGCATGTGTGTTCTCTTCACAGACCACATATGGATCCACCAATGTCATTGCATGTATGTTCTTTTTTATTAACAAGAACTAGAGTCATTGCATGTGTGTTATTTTCATTAACCACATATGGATCCACCAATGTCATTGCATGTGTGTTCTTCTCATAAACCACAGCTAGAGTCATTCCATGTGTGTTCTTTTCACAAACCACATATGGAACCACCATTGTCATTGAAAGGTGTATTCTTTCATTAAAGAATTGCAGAGTCATTTCATGACTATTCTTTTCACAGACCACATATGGATCCACCAGTGTCATTGCATGTGTATTCTTTTCTGAGACCACATATGGATCCACCAGTGTCATTGCATGTGTGTTCTTTTTATTAAAACAACTAGAGTCATTGCATGTGTGTTATTTTCATTAACAACATATGGATCCACCAGTGTCATTTCATGTGTGTTCTTCTCATTAACCACAACTAGAGTCACTAGATGTATGTTCTTTTCACAAACCACAAATGGAACCACCATTGTCATTGAAATGTTCATTCTTTTCATAGACCACATATGGATCCACCAGTGTCATTGCATATGGATCCACCAGATTTCATTGCATGTGTGTTGTTTTCACAACCCACCTATGGATCCACTAGTGTCATTGCATGCGTGTTCTTCTCATTAACCACAGCTAGAGTCATTGCATGTGTGTTCTTTTCACAAACCACATATGGAACCACCATTGTCATTGAAATGTGTATTCTTTCATTAACCACATCTAGAGTCATTTCATGTCTATTCTTTTCACAGACCACATATGGATCCACCAGTGTCATTGCATGTGTGTTCTCTTCATAGAACACACATGGATCCACCAGTGTCATTGTATGTGTGTTCTTTTTTATTAACAACAACTAGAGTCATTGCATGTGTGTTATTTTCATTAACCACATATGGATCCACCAGTGTCATTGCATGTGTGTTCTTCTCATTAACCACAGCTAGAGTCATTGTATGTGTATTCTTTTCACAAACCACATATGGAACCACCATTGTCATTGAAATGTGTATTCTTTCATTAACCACATCTAGAGTCATTACATGTCTATTCTTTTCACAGACCACATATGGATCCACCAGTGTCATTGCATGTGTGTTCTTTATATTAACAACAACTAGAGTCATTGCATGTGTGTTATTTTCATTAACCACATACGAATCCACCAGTTTCATTGCATGTGTGTGCTTCTCATTAACCACATCTAGGGTCACTAGATGTATGTTCTTTTCACAAACCACATATGGATCCACAAGTGTCATTGAAATGTGTGTTCTTTTCAGAGACCACATATCCACCAGTGTCATTGCATGTGTGTTCATTTTATTAACAACTACTAGAGTCATTACATGTGTGTTATTTTTATTAACCACAAATGGAACCACCATTGTCATTGAAATGTGTGTTATTTTCAGAGACCACACATGGATCCACTAGTGTCATTGCATAAGGATCCACCAGAGTTCATTGCATGTGTTCTTTTCACAATCCACCTATGGATCCACCAGTGTCATTGCATGTGTGTTATTCTCATTAACCAAAACTAGAGTCATTGCATGTGTGTTCTTTTCACAAACCACATATGGAACCACCATTGTCATTGAAATGTGTATTCTTTCATTAACCACATCTAGAGTCATTTCATGTCTATTCTTTTCACAGACCACATATGGATCCACCGGTGTCATTTCATGTGTTTTCTCTTCATAGACCACAAATGGATCCGCTAGTGTCATTGCATGTGTGTTCTTTTTTATTAACAACAACTATGGTCATTGCATGTGTGTTATTTTCATTAACCACATATGGATCCACTAGTGTCATTGCATGTGTGTTCTTCTCATTAACCACAGCTAGAGTCATTGCATGTGGATTCTTTTCACAAACCATATATGGAACCACCATTGTCATTGAAATGTGTATTCTTTCATTAACCACATCTAGAGTCATTTCATGTCTATTCTTTTCTCAGACCACAAATGGATCCACTAGTGTCATTGCGTGTGTGTTTTCTTCACATACCACATACGGATGCACTAGTGTCATTGCATGTGTTTTCATTTTATTAACAACAACTAGAGTCATTGCATATGTGTTATTTTCATTAACCACATACGAATCCACCAGTTTCATTGCATGTGTGTTCTTCGCATTAACCACATCTAGAGTCACTGGATGTATGTTCTTTTCACAAACCACATATGGATCCACCAGTGGTATTGAAATGTGTGTTCTTTTTAGAGACCACATATGGATCCACTAGTCTCATTGCATGTCTGTTCTTTTTATTAACAACAACTACAGTCATTGCATGTGTGTTATTTTTATTAACCACATATGGATCCACCAGTGTCATTGGATGTGTGTTCTTCTCATTAACCAAAGCTAGAGTCACTAGATATATGTTCTTTTGACAAACCACAAATGGAACCACCATTGTCATTGAAATGTGTGTTGTTTTCAAAGACCACATATGGATCCACTTGTGTCATTGCATATGGATCCACCAAAGTTCATTGCATGTGTTATTTTCACAATCCACCTATGGATCCACCAGTGTCATTGCATGTGT